>MU223795.1:2879046-2891316 GCA_018584345.1 Thuja plicata
CTATCCAACTTTCATCATTCAATGCATCTTTAACAATTCTAGGTTCAAATTCACTTAGTAAACATGTACCTTTGAGTTTGTTCCTTGTCATTACACCTTCTTTCTAATCTCCAATTATTTTCTCAGGTGCACGATGCCTTCTAACATATTTTGAAAGTACTAGATCCTTCAGTCTAGATTCTGGACTTGATCCACTAGGTCTGTCATTCTCAAACATTCTTTCCTGTTCTTTTGTTTGATTCTCAGGTTCCTCTGTCTGTGACTCAGTTCCCTCTGTCTGTGACTCGATTCCCTCTATCTGTGACTCGGTCTCTTCTACCAGCAGCTCGGGTTGCAACCTTGCAACTCGGGTTGCACAGTTTGTGCTAGTATATTTAGTGGTTGACAGTTCTGTTGTCCAATTACCATTGCTCGAGTCATAGGTATAGTATCAGGTTCATGATACACAAAGTTCCTGTAGTCTTCAGGCTCTTTACTGCTCTTCTCTTCACATTTTTCTGCAAACTCATCAATCTTGACATGTACACTTTCTATGACTTTATGAGTAGTAAGATTTAGACATTTGTATGCTTTGCTTTTACATGAGTAACCTAGGAATATTCCTTCATCACTTTTTGCATCTAGTTTTCCATTTCTTGCTTCCTTCAAGATGTAGCATCTACTTACGAATACTTTGAAATAATGAACATTAGGTTTTAGCTATACCATAATTCAAAAGGTGTCTGGTTACTACCTTTCTTTAGTTGAACTTGGTTCAAGGTAAACACTATAGTGCTGATGGCCTCCTTCCAGTATTTGGCAGCAACATTCTTTTCAATCACTAGGGTTCTGGCATAATCCATAATGGATCTGTTTCTTCTTTGTGCTATTCCATTTTACTGTGGTGTACTAGGGGAAGATACTTGTCTTTTGATTCCTCTCTCATTACAAAATTCATTGAACTCATTAGAAATGAAATCTCCTCCTCTGTCAGATCTTAGGCATTTTAGTTTCTTTCCTGTTTCCTTTTCAACTCTTGCAAGATACCATTTGAATTTCTGAAAAGCTTCTGATTTCTCTCTGAGAAACATGACATCCATCATTCTGGAATGATCATCAACAAATAGAATAAAATACTTCTCTCCAGTATAGCTTGTTGTTCCAATTGGTCCACATAGGTCAGTATGTACCAATTCCAAGACTTCAGCACTATTGTAATTCTTTCTTTTGAAACTTGTCTTGCTCATATTTCCAATTTGACATTGTTTGCATATTGCTAACTCGGGTTTCTTCAAAATAGGAATACCTTTGACTCTCTTGTTCTTGCTTATGTTTACTAGATTATCAAAATTTACATGACACAACCTTTTATGCCATAACCAGCTTTCTTCTACTTGTGCAATAAAGCATGAACCTTCAGTGAGATAAAGATAGAATAGATTACCTTTTATTTGCCTGCCAGTTCCGACTAGGTTCCCTTTACCATCCAGGAGCTTGGCCTTACCATTCATTAATTCTACCTTGAAGCCAATGTTGTTCAGTTGTGCTACACTGAGTAGATTTCTCCTTAATCCTTCAACCCAATAAGCATTATCACATTTGATTCCTTCTGTCAGAATAATGCAACCTTTTCCTCTCATAGGGCAAGGTTCATCATTCCCAAAACTGACACTCCCACCATCATAGTGTTCAAGATGTTCAAATTTTGTCTTATCACCAGTCATGTGATGAGAACAACCACTATCAATTATCCATGTGTCATTTTTATTGATATGTGATAAAAGTGTTGTCTTTTCATCTTCTTCATCTGACTCATCCTTAATAGCAATATAAACCATTTCATCTTCTTCTTCATCACTGTCAGAATATTTAGCAATATAACAAGACTTATTACCTTTATCCTTGTAGCTTTTGTAGTTCTTGAAATCCTTCTTGTTTTTGAATTTGTTGAACTTTTTCTCATCTTTGTCTTCTTTGTTCGGACACTTTGCAACAATGTGACCAACCTCATTACACGAAAAAAAATCAATGGTATCTTTCCTTTGTATTTTCCTTTTGCAACTCTTCTTGCAAGTAATGCTTCAATGATGTCAAGATCTTCATCATCAGATTCATCATCACTGTCACTTTCAATCTACTTCCCTTTTGAGTATCTATCCTTCTTACCAAGGTTTAATTTAGATTTGAATGCAGACTCAATATTTCTAGAGCTAGGAGAGTAATTGTCAAAGTTGTCCAACTCAAAAGTTGTAAGCCTTCCAACTAATGTATCCCAAGTTATATCTTTATTGCACCTCATCTCTTGAATAACTAAAATTCTAATAGCATAGATAGGAAGTAAAGTTCTTAGTACCTTGCTGACCACTATTGTATTTTCAATTATTCCACCTGCAGCTCTGATGGCACTCACAATCTTCTTGATTCTTTTACTTTATCTTGTAATGTCTTCTCCTTCTTTCATTTTCATCTGGTCAAATTTTCCTCTTAGACTTTATGCTTTGGATCTCTTAACATTTGCATCTCCTCCGTGAATGTCTTGTAATTTCTTCCACATATCATAGGTTGTAGGGCAATCCTAGACTTCATCAAATTTTGAGTAGCTGAGTGGAGAATCTATATCAATCATCATTATGTTATGAAGCTTCTGTTCCATCATCTGTTCCACAGTCATAGTCCCTGTTGGTTCCACATATTTGCTTTCCAAAAATTGCAAATTGGCATCTCCGATATTAGATAGATGTAGCTTCATCAACTCTTGCCATGCTAGGAAGTTGTCTTTGTTTAGCTTTGGGATCTCCCTTTTGTAAGACATCTCTGATCTTTAGCTTAGGTCTTGAAACCTTCTCTGAAAGCACTTGAAGCTCTGATACCAATTGTTGGAAATGAGATAAGTAACTGAGAGGGGAGGGGTGAATCAGTTACTTCAAAACAAATCCTTTGTCCCTTAGATGTCTTAAATACTTTAACACTGTTACTCGGTCAATTAAGATATTCTTCTGTAACTCGGGTGTCAAAGCAATCTTTATAATATCCAATGTAATTATACTTTAGTGATTAAGTGCAGAAACATAAAGCATAAAACAAATAAAATATACACAAGTGACACCAATATTTAACGTGGAAACCCAATATTGGAAAAACCACCAATGTAACTAGTTACTATTTTTCACTCTTCTGAAGTGAGCCCTGTTAAAGGTTACAATAACACACTGTTAGGTGTGACCCTGTTAAAGGATTTAGTCACCCTATGAAGAGTGACCTTGTTAGAGGTCTTCAACACTTCAACATAGAAATGCTACCTTGTGAGAGGATTTACAAAAAAGACTGTTAAGTCTACTTTGTCAAGATATTTGAGATCACTGCTACAATTGTTAGAGAGTAACAATGAATTGACCTATATGTGTAAGGAACTATCTTTGCTGATTCAGATCTTTGTTCTAATTATGACTGGATCCTTGCTGATCATATATTCTATTGCAGCTCCGAGTGATCTGTACTCAATCATAATCCTATCTGATTTCGCTTTCACTCTTTATATCACAAAATTCCACACTTCTATTTGTCTTCCACACTTGCACACTCTTGCTCACATTCAATCCAAACTTGACCTTTCATATATATGGTAAGCCCTGTCAAGTCGGGTTGAATATACTTCTAAATAATAAATCACAATTCAGTCGGCCTCATATAACCAATTAATTATAGAATGTAAATTACTGTCAGTCGGCTGCCACTGAATGCTCGACCATGACTGAAATGCCCGAGTGACTCGGTCAACACTGAACTTCTTCAATACCCGACTAAACTCGGTCAACACTAAAATAACTCATTTTATTCACCAAATGTGCTCGGTCTGAAATTAGACATTTGTGTAACATCACTACATAAGTGTAAATACATGTGTAACATCAATGACAATACACAATTGAATAATTGTCTTCAACACTTTTTACATGCTTCTGGATATTATTGAATAAAAAATACCCCTGAATATTGTATTCCCCTGTCAGATTTAAAAAACCTTGATATCCCTATTATATGCCAATATGTTGCATCAGATTTTTCGGATATAGTATCCCCTAAATGAACGCGCGTGATACGATATTGTCTAGGCTAGTGAAGACCCCCTAATTAAATCTAACATCCATAAGCATAAGAGATCCTCATCCAATCCATTTGCACAACTCAAAGTCCCTCCACATACTAATCATTAGCAAAAAATGTCAACCCTCTCTCATGTTAGCCCAAAAAATCCATAAAGGTTAAGAACTTGGTCAAAAGCATGCCCAAATGTGCCCTATCCTAAACCAAGATCACATGTCCATGAGCAAGAAACCTTAGATCATACACCATTGCGTACCCAATTGAAAATATTTGATGTCCATGATAATCCAATCTTTGATCAAGATCATATTCTCATCATGACATACAAGATGAGTCTATCTTTGATCAAGATCCTTTTATTGATATAGAAATCCAAGATGATCCCCTCATTCATTTTTATCACATCCATAATCACAAAAGTGAACCTAATCTAATCCATAATCTAAAAACTTTCATTTCTCAAGATGAGAAACTTGTCTCTATTGGACCCACATATAATCAAATAAATAACATGGATCAAATCAAAGAATATAATAAAGAAGCTATTGTGGATCAATTAACACCCAAATGATGGAGAGACAACATACATGAAGAATGTGTAAGATCCTAAACAATATTAAATTAATATATAATATAAAATTACACATAATTATACATAAAATAATCCGACATGCTCAAAATATATTCATAAAGACATGTTATTAGATTTAGACATAGTGTTTGAATACATAAGCCCAAATATTAGGTAAAACATAAGGAACCTATTTTCTTTACATGAGACCACAGAGACATGTAGACATCCAAAAATGTCTTAATTCCTCCATTAATTAAATTATTGATTTAATTAATTCACTTAGCCTTTTAAAATTAAATAAATTTTATTTATTTAATTTTAAGTCTTTTTAATATTATTTAAATAATTTTTTTTTATTTGTTTAGACAATTCACTTACTCTTTTCTCTTTTAAATTAAATAAATTTTATTTATTTAATTTTGAGCTTTTTTCCTCTATTTATTAAATAAACAATTTTATAAACTCACTAATCCTCTTCTTACACTTTTTAGCCAATCATGTGCAATCACATGGATCAACTCCAAAATTTTGAGCATGTGACACTTCACACATGTTTTTTCATTTGGCTTTTATTTTAAAAGTCAACCACTCTTTTTAATCACTTAATCTTAACCACTCATTCGTTTTGTCTCTTAATCTCCTCCACCCAAGTCAATCCCTACCTAACCTTTAATCTTAGCCACTCATTTTTCCATCTCTTAATCTTAACCCTTCATTTTCATGACATGTTTATAAAAGGAAGCCTCATTCCTCATTTTGCAACTAGTGAATGTAAGCATTTTTTAAATTAGTTGCGATGATTTGCATACTTTCACACTTAAGCATTATAGCATTCTTATTTATTTCATTTTCACAGTTGTTGCATTTCATCCTAGTTTTGACTTCATTGTTTGCATAATAATTTAGATCTAATTTCATAGCTTAGCTTAGAATCTTGCATTCTCATTTTTAGTTTAGTTTTCACTTGAATTTAGTTGGTAATCTCTTGCACTTGCATTCTTAGAATAGGTCTTTCATTTGCATTCATCATTGTGAGATTTGGGGCAAGATCCACATACTTGTGCTCAAATCCATAATTTCTTCATCATTTTACATCTTGCATAATAGTGAGATTATTAGTATTGTTGGGAGAGCACACCCACAAATTCTCTAAGAGCAAATCAAACAAGGTTGATTGGGTGCCCTTGTTTTAGCTCATCAGAGGTTGTAGTAAAATTTTAGTTGCATTTCAAGTTTATTAGCATGCTTTAATCACTTCATATTCTTGTATTTGCATGCTTCAATTTTTTGTGCAACTGCAGGTATTTTCATTGCATACAAGAGGACGATGAGTGAAGATGTTGCAACAAAAAGTGAAGGAAATTTTGTAACAATAATTGAGGATAAGGAAGAGGATGTTGTAAAAATTGTTGAGTATTGTTTGGAGGGCATGAAGGTGTTGGAAAGTGCAGAGATATAGATAATAGAGTATGATATGTGAAATAATGTGCAAAAAATGATACGAAGATAAAAAGTGTTGCGATAGAGGATGTTGTAGTGGTATATGTTGTTGAGGAGGTGATTGTAGAGGAGGTTACACAAAGTGCTTGCTAGAGGAGGTTAGACTATGTTAGGTTGAATCCCATGAGAAAGAGGGGAAGATTTGAAGAGTGTAAGTAGAGGAGAAGAGTTGTGAGAAATGCTTAGAGGAGGGGTTTGGGTTGTGATAGACATGGGTCCACAAGGAGGAAGAGTAATAAAGTATACACTTGGTGGAGGAGGACAATATGTTTGTTAGCTAGATTTTAGAAGAGACGAAGGAAGAATGCTTCCAATATACTTGGTGCAATGTTAGAGTCCGTTGTAGGTTATTCACAACTTAGAAGAATAGTTCTACTATGCAACCTCATTTTGTGATCTAGCGCATAAAATTATTACCCAACATATATGATGTACGAGCAACTAGGTACACAAGTGATCAACATCAACCAAAATATTTAGGTTCTATTTTTAAATTTTAGTTCAGTTTTTCTTTGCTTAGATGTTTGTTTTGGTGGTTTGCAAGTGGAGGTATTTTTGGGTTGAAACTCGAGAAAATTAAAGACATCATCTTGTACAAAGGTCTAATGGGTATTTCTAGTTTTCATTTGGGAAAAAAAAATACAAATTGGTCAAGTTATGAATTTTTAAAGGTTTTCTAAATTAGTGAACTCATAAGATTGTATGCCTATGACAACGAAAAGAAAAATAACTAAAGTTTGTGTGCCCTATGCCAAAAGCAAGAAATTTCATTAAAAGATTACCCTCTTAACATTTAGAATCTTTCAAGTAGCTAAAATATATCTTCAATATTCCTTGTTCATTTTGAAGAAAGATATTTATTTTTTACTTATAAAGAGGAGAAAAAGATCTCTTAACATGCAGTATAGGCTAAAAGTAGCTTCATGCTACCAAACTCCAAATTTGACTTGTTCCTACTAACACGTTTCACTCGTTGAATTCGTGATTTCCATGGCCAGGAGTACGTTGAACAATATTTAAATTCAAACACAAAGAGGACAGGTGCTCTTTTCGCAGTCCACACCGCTTATTTCTAGAATCTTCTAAGACACCGCCCCTCTTTTCCGAAGTTCTGCAATTTCTTCTCACAGCACTCCCCTTCTTCTGTTGCTTCTGAAGCGGACGATTTGATTGTCATCTCAGGAAGATACAATGGCCAGCGCAACAGAGGAGCAGGGACTTTCTCAGACGGACATTAACTGGCACAGGTGCCTCATTTTTAATTGTTTATCATTTTTCTTTTCCTCAACCTGTTAAAGTTTTAACCAAATTGGATTCGCCAGCTACCAACCGAAAAGTTTTTTGATTTACAATAGAATTCCAGATTCGCTTTAAGATTGCTGTTAAATTGGATGATCCTTTTCTTCCACTTGCTTGTGCAAAGTTCTATGGATAGTTTTTTTTGTTGTTGTTTATTCTATGAATACTTTTATTTGTTTATGCCCATTCCAGCTATCATTGTGTATATGGCGTTAAGACGTATTTTATATGTAAAGTTTTCCTGCTGGGTCTCTTTCAACTTAGATGACACAATAGAGGGGCGCATTTTTTGGCAAATTTACACCTGCCCTCGTTTTTGGCTTACACTACATGCAGAATTGGAGGAATAAATTTGGTGGATATAACAATCAATATGCCCACCTCCAATTTCCTCGTCAAGTTTTGGGGATGGTAGTTTATCTGATTCAACATATAACATGTATATATATGGTAGTTTACCTGATAGAAAATTGACATGTATAAATATGGAACTGGAAATGGTGGTTTACCCTATTTCAACATGTGTACGTATGAGCATGCAACGCATCTCCTAAGGTTTTGAACACGAATCTCTGCAATGAAATTCCGGATGGTTCATTTCCTGAGTGCATCCCATTCGACTCTCTCTCAGAAGTTATTATTTGTACGTAATTTTTGATGCGACCTCTCGCATTGCTCTGGGACTGAAATGTACTATTTTAGCTGACCTATGGTAGACTTTAGCCATGCATGCTAATGAGCTTGTTTGTTAAACTATTTGATGGTATTGTACATCCTCTTTTCTAATACAGCAATGTAATGACCACCCCTGAATTTTTCCTGTTGTGGTATGTGTTTGTAAGATGTGGACCAAACAAGTAGTTTGCTGATTGTTTACTTCAGATTTCATTCATAGGTTTTGCATACATAGAAATAACATTACAATGAAGAGAGTAAACATTCCTTGCATCAATTCATACTGAAAATCATTACAAATCACATTAGCATTCAACTACAAACTGAAATCAGACTTCTGTTACAGTATATCATACCTGAGAATGTCTACTGTCTTGCTGAGATATGCTTAGAAAGTTTCCAGCTTTAATAAATCTTCATTAGCAGCAATTTACGCCCAAGCTTAGTGTTTGCCAGCCACCCAAAATAGAGTCTTTTCATTCACGAAACCCCACATGCCAAAGAGCAAGTGTACGACCCTCTATAATAGGGCGATTGGCATTATAAAATCAAACCCTCATCAAAACCCACAAGTGATAGCTCAAAAGATGGTGCCCAGCCAAGAGAAACACAATGACTGATTACCCAAAAGCAGATTTAAATCTCTTTAAGAGTTGTGATAAAAAAATGTGCTTCAGCCGCCCTGAATGCTCACTTCCAGAAAACTGTTGATAAACTCCAGCACTTTGAAATTGAAGCCAAACACACCCTAATTCACTCCAAAATGAAGAACGATCACCAAAACTGAAAACCACACACACCAAACTGTAGGCTGAAAACCCACATCAGAAAGTGCTGAAAATCTTCATCTTCACATCCCAAAACACACACTCAAAAACTAAAAACTCTGATCTTCTAACAATAACCAGCTTGAGTGGGTCTTTCACCACCGAAACCGGTGTCCTAGCTGAGGATATTCGTCTTCAAAGCAGCAGATTTCCCTTCTTGGAAACACTCCAGCAGCACTTTGTTAGGTTGCCAAAAACAAGATGATCAAATGAGAGCCAAAATGTTCTTTAAAAGAAGAAAGGGAGAGGATTAGGTCAACACAAGTTTAAAAATCCTTTTCCCTCCTAAACTCCACACCCCTTTAAGGGTTTTTTTTTTAAATTTTTATTTCAACTCCTTATATATCCCTTCCTAGGCGTCTACCCTCCTTTGCATTTTAGATTGCTTTCCTATAAAAACATTTTTGTCTTTTACCTTAGGCGTCCACTTTCAAGGCATGCTATTAATCTTATGTCTAGGAAATACATTCGCCCCCTTTTTAAAACAACATTGTTTGACTAGGACATGGGGTCCTTTTCCAAGAGACTTAAAAAGCAACATTTAAAAGATTATAATAAGGCCAATAAATCATATATTTTTTTGAACCCCTTTAACTCACCAAAGATATCGATAGGAGCTCTGCACTACTGAAGAACCGGTGGCCCACTAACTTACTATAAATAGTAAGTACTCAATATAGCTTCCTACTAAAAATAGAAACCCTGCCGGAAAGCTCTAGAAACTCTTGCAACCAGGGCACATAGTCCCTTAACTCGGACCACTTAGCCTATTGGATCTCAAAAATAGGATAATGGATTAACCGTCTGATCAAGTGCAAAGAGGGGACATTACAAACAACAGTTTCTCCAATAAAAAGGATTTATATAAAATTGTCAAATTTGTTGAATTATACATATCCCTGTTATAAAGTTTATGTTAATAACTCCTAGATTCGTAGACAAAAGATATGTTCTTTATTGTTTGCCCACTGAAAAGATCCACCTGTCATTCAATTCTTATTGAAATGGAATTTTAATATTTTCTGTGTTTGCTTTCACATGCAATGTTTGCTTCTTTCTCCCTAACCTTAAAAATAACCATTCATTCAAGATATCAATACAAGTGTGTATACTAATCTGCATTTTGTTTGCTATGCAAAGTCTTCTTGTATATATCCTTGTACGCACATGTAAAAAGCTATTGGATACGTGTATGCATGTGAAGCATTCTAATAGTATAGCGATAAAGAGAGAAAATAAAATTGAGAGTTTAGCCCATGAATTGTGGAATGTAGATTTTTGTTGTTTATGTTCATATTGTTGATCACATTGCATTGTGCAATGCATACTTCACAGTACATAAATAATAATTGGATGCTGCTACTTTTCAAATTTTCAATTGTAATTTAGTTTGTACAAAGTCAACTTTTAAAGTAATGACAAAGATCCAAAAAAACTAGACGTAGCCAAGGATTCTTCCTATTATAAAGAGAGCTACAATAAAAGGTTGTAGGTTTTGATGATGAAGCTTTTGGGTCAAAGCCTTTTGTAGTACGTAATAAAGTAATATTGTATTAGACTTAGTTATGTTTTGTCGGGAGGGTAGTTAGAAGCGAGGAGATGTGTCCATTGGTTTCCCCAACCAACCGACTATTATATAAGTACTTTGGTTTATTGTGTTGGACTTATGGTTTTGTTGGTATAAAATAAAGAAATAACATTTCCTCGCCATCTTGGTATTCTGTTGGTATTGGTAATAAATGTCTTATTGGTATCATTGAATATATGTTGTATTGTTGTGTACATTGTGCATTAATAACCATTCTACATTTTGGCGCCGTTGCCTAAGTCCGGACTTGGAAGTCATAGAGAAGAGGAGGGAATACCAAGAGAAGATCAAGGGACACGATCTGGTGGTGGCCTGGGAAGTACCAGTACATGCGAAGGGAAGCCGAGAGAGAGTGGTTCCACATAAGCACAGTACGAACAAACTTTGGTACCACCAACGGTGTACGATCTACTTGGAGGAATTCCTCGACTTCTGGCTAGACATTTGGTCCACTAAATTAATTCATGCCCCTACTTCCAAATAAGTATCCCAAGCGTAGGCCCAAAGAAGAAACTGAAGAAGAAGCCGCCCTGTGGATTCTTGGCCAGCGTCAACAAGAGGAAAGATGTCGCCGCTTGAGAGGATTGGGGAACCAGTCTCTAAGCGAAAGACAAATTGAAGAAAGCCTGATCGAAAACACCATAGAAGGAATAGCCAACTTGGCTATCTCAGAAACATTGGAGAAGGAAGGGGGGGAGAATCCTGAAACCCCCGCTCGAAGAGAGTACCAGGAGGCACACCGTTCCCCCGAGACAAAGGAATCACAAGGAGAAGGCGAGGGCACTAGTTCGGGACGGAGCATCCCCATAGGAAGGAGCGTCCCAGCAGGAGGGAAGAACGAGAAGAGAATGACAGTAGTTAAGCAGAAACTTCCTAGATTTACTGGAGAAGGATCGGAGGACCCGACCCGTCACTGTAAAACGTGTATCACCATATGGCAGGCCAATGGAGAAAATGATAAAGATGAATGGTTAAAAGCCTTCCCTGCCACACTAAGAGGGATAGCTATTGATTGGTATATAGACTTGGATGCTGCGGAGAAAACCACATGGAAGGACCTTCTATTGAAGACAATTATTCAATTGTGTATTGTCATTGATGTTACACATGTATATACACTTATGTAGTGATGTTACACAAATGTCTACATTCAGACCGAGCACAGTTGGTGAATAGAATGAGTTGTTTTAGTGTTGACCGAGTTTAGTTGGGTATTGAAGAAGTTCAGTGTTGACCGAGTCACTTGGGCATTTCAGTCATGGTCGGGCATTCAGTGCCAGCCGACTAACAGTGATATACATTCTATAATTAATTGGTTATATGAGGCCAACTGAATTGTGATTTATTATTTAGAAGTGTATTCAAGCCGACTTGACAGGGCTCATCATATATATGAAAGGTCAAGTTTGGATTGGATGTGAGCAAGTGAGTGTGTAAAAGTAGAAGAGAAACATAAGTGTGGAATAATGTGACATGAAGAGTGAAGGCAAAATCATATAGGATTTTGATTGAGTACAGATCACTCGGAGCTGCAATAGAACATCTGACCAGCAAGGATCCAGTCATAATCAGAACAGAGATCTGAATCAACAAAGATAGTTGCTTACACATACAGGTCAATTCATTGTTACTTTCTAACAATTGTAGCAGTGATCTCAAATCTCTTAACAGAGTAGACTTAACAGTCTTTTTGTAAATCCTCTCACAAGGTAGCATTTCTATGT
>MU223795.1:2891455-2911184 GCA_018584345.1 Thuja plicata
AACTAGTTACATTGGTGGTTTTTCCCATATTGGGTTTCCACGTTAAATCTTGGTGTCACCTGTGTATATGTTATTTGTTTCATGCTTTATGTTTCTGCACTTAATCACTAAAGTATAATTGCATTGGTTATTATAAAGATTGCTTTGACATCTGAGTTATAGAAGATTATCTTAATTGACCGAGTAACAGTGTTAAAGTATTTAAGACAGCTAAGGGACAAAGGATTTATTTTGGAGTAACTGATTCACCCCTCCCCTCTCAGTTACTTATCTCATTTCCAACACCTTCGTACTACCTTTCAGGATGAATTCAGACTCCTACGTGATGACGACGAGAGTCACAGAAATCTATAATACCAGGCAAGGGAAAAATGAGTCAGTTAGGGGTTATACCGAGAGACTCAAGGAATTGATAGGGAAGTTGGATAACAAACCTATTGACGGATTAAACAAAAGATGGTTCATTGAAGGGTTAACCCCGTCCTTAAAACGAAAAATGAAGGTAGTACCGCCATCATCCTTTGGAGAGGCATGCATCCGAGCAATGGACATAGAAAGTGAAAATAAAACTTCCAAAGCTAAGAAACAGGGAAGCGGGAGTGAGAGCTCAGAAGAGAGTGGGGATGAGTCCAAAACCATCTAGGCCTTGAGAAAAGACATGATGCGGTTGATGAAGGAAGTTACTGGAAGCAAGGAGGAAAAAAGAGAGGGGAGGGAACTCTGGTGTACAGATTGCAAAAAGGAGGGACTTACAAAAGGAAATGCCCGCGCACAACTTTCTATGATATATGTCAGGTGTTAGGCCACACAATCAAAGACTGCCCCTACAATCTAAAGGCACGGAGTGCTCAAGTATTTTTCACCCAAGGAGAGCAATCCACACCACCCTCCACCCCTCCATGTAACACAAATTCAAAAGCTTCACCTGGAGGGTACCAGAACAATAGACGAGGGAGCAATAACAACAATAAAAACACACCCTGGAGAGCAATCCAGTACGATTCTAAAGGAAGACCCATGATTCAATGTAGGCGATGTAACAAATGGGGACACTTTGCGCGGGATTGCCAAAACGGGGGAGGACAGAATGAAGGGATGTTGTGTAAATGGTGTGGACCGGGTAATCATGAGGATGCCAATTGCCCTAGACAAAAGGGGGTGAATAGGCTTGACATTGCAGAATCAGAGAATGAAGTTTTTGCTATCACAATAATGCAGGCTAGGCAACTTGCATACCTCGACATAGCTACAGAGAGAGAAAGGTTCCAAGAAGTCAGGAAGGACATTAGAAATAACATGCCAGAGGGAGGAAGAGGAAGTACCACTAAATCCCCAAATAACCGGCCAATACCTAGCATCATGAAACAAGTACTGGAAACCACCATCCCTGTGAAAATTGTGGATCTATTAGAAACATTACCTCAACTATTGTGTACTTTCTAATGTTTCTAATAGATCTATTGTGTACTTTCTAGATGGGAGAAAGTACACAATAGATCTGAGAAATCAATGTGTAAGTCAGGATCTCGCATCCGACTCAGAGGGAGAAGACAAAGGAGTGGAACCAGATGAAGGAGTGCTCCGGCTAGGGGAATGCTCAGAAGACGAAACTAGCTTCCTCAACGGCCTGTTTCACTGGCAAATGTGAGACTATGAGGTATTCCAGCCAGATTGCAATATGTTGCAAATCCAAGAAGCAAATTCAGAGGAAAAGGAATAGGAGGGCACGACAACCATCAATAACAAACCAGCACGCATATTTGACGGAAAGATAGAATACAAGGAGGCCAAATTGCAAACAATAAACCTGGGTGAGAAGGACGAACCCAAGGAAATCTTCATAGGGCACCTAGTATTGAAGGCAACAACATTCAAAATCTTTCTTGAATACGAGGATGTATGTGTGGACATACAAAGACTTAAAAGGAGTACCACTAGAGTTGTGTGTCCATCAGATACCATTGATACCAAGAGCAAAACCGGTGCATAGGCGACCTTATCAGATGAACAAGAACTATGCTGCCAAAGTTCAGGAGGAAATCACAAAAATGCTCGAAGCAGGAATCATATTCAAGGTACAAACCAGTGATTGGGTGTCTCCTATAGTCATATCATTGAAGAAGGACAGGATCCAAATCCGGATATTTGTGGACTTCAAGTGCTTGAATACAGTAACTATAAAAGATCCCTTTCCTATTCCTTTCACTGATAGTATCCTAGAATAGGTAGCCAACCATGAAATATACTCTTTCATGGACGGGTTTTCAGGCTATAACCAGATTAGCATTGCTGAGGAGGATAAGCTGAAAACCACATTTGTAGTGGAAGATGGGGTGTATGCTTACAACAGAATGCCCTTTGGACTGTGCAATGCACCAACCACCTTCCAAAGAATCATACTACATATCATTCATGGCATGTATGTGGGGAATTTCAGAACTTTTCTAGATGACTGGTCAGTTTATAGCAAAAAGGAGCACCACCTCAAGATCATTGGGGACTGCATGGATCGATGCAGAAGGGCCAGACTAGCCTTGAATCCAAAAAAAATGCAGATTCATGGTTCCACAAGGCAGACTCCTAGGCCATATAGTATGCAAGGATCGAAAACAGATCCGGACAAGATCAGGGTAATTCTGGATGTGGAAGCTCCATCAGATGTTATTGGGGTAAAGTCCTTCTTGGGACATGTGGGGTACTACAGAAGATTTATAAAAGGATTTGTTGGAATACTCTATCCTTAGAAAAACTTACCAGGAAAGGAGAGCGGTTTTGCTGGGAGAAGGAACTGGAGGAGGCCTTCCAGGAACTAAAGGAGAGACTAGTAGGTGCTCCAATTCTCATATACCCGGATTGGGACAAGGACTTTCACGTCCATGTGGACGCTTCTAATTATGCAATAGGAGCCACCCTGGCACAAATTGGGAAGGAAGGACTAGACCATCTAGTGTACTTCGCGATCAGGTTATTATCAAAAGCGAAGCAAAATTACAGTACCACTGAAAGAGAAGCACTAGGTATGGTTTATGCAGTTCTGAAATTTAGACATTACTTACTAGCTACTCCTTTTAAATTTTTTGTTGATTATCAAGCACTCATGTATCTCGTGAATAAGCCTGTAATCCAAGGGAGAGTAAGCAGATGGCTAATCCTCCTGCAAGAATTTACTTTTAAAATCATAGTCCGACCTGAAAAAAGTCATGTAATTGCAGATCAATTATCAAGAATCAAGTCGGGGGAAGCCCCCGGAAGTGGAATAAATCAGGATTTCCCTGATGCCCACCTATTTCAAATTGCTATACTACCTCAATGGTACGAAGGGATAGGGAAGTACCTGTCAACAACTACATTTCCAAAAGAAATGCCAGTAGCCGAAAGGAGAAATATTGCACTCAAGAGCGGGACATTCCAGTTAATAGAGAGATTACTATACAAGATGGGGCCAGACAGGATTTTAAGGAGATGTGTGATGGAGGAAGAAATCTCGAGTCCTGAGAGAATCACATGAAGGGTTGGCGGGAGGCCATATGGGGCCTGATGCAACAGCCCAGAAAGTACTGTTGGTAGGACTCTGGTGGCCCACAGTGTATGCAGATGCTTGGGAATAGATCCTGAGCTGTGATACGTGTCAGAGGGCAGGGTAACTCTTGAAAAGAGACTTCATGCCGTTGTTCCCCTCCCAACCACAAGAATTGTTTGAGCGATGGGGGTTGGACTTTGTAGGGCCCCTCCCTGCTAGCAATAATCACTGATGCAGATACATAGTGGTGGCAACCGAATACCTTACAAAATGGGCGGAGGCATGAGCACTCCCAGACAACACAGCTCTCAGTACTGCAAAATTTCTTTATGAACAGATAATAACAAGATTTGGTATACCACTACAACTCACGAGTGACAGAGGGTGCATTTCGTGAATCAAACAATCAGAACAATGACAAATGAGTACAAAATTTTTCACTCATTTTCCAGTCCGTACTACCCAAGGGCAAATGGCCAAGCAGAGGCCACAAACAAAATATTGGTATCAATTCTATACAAGACTTGTGGAGTTGCAAAGGGAGATTGGGGGGAAAGACTACTAGCAGTTCTGTGGGCGTACAGGACGACCTACAAAGCCACCACTGGGCAAACACCCTTTCACTTAATGTATGGGCAAGAGACTGTGATGCCTATGGAATATGGAGTACCCAGCTTGAGAATAGCAGTTCAACACAGATTAGGAGATATGGAAAGTCTAAAGGAAAGACTTAGTACTTTAATAAAGTTGGATGAAAGGACACACGCCCAATGGGCCACCCAGGTGGCACAAGAGCGACGAAAATTTTGGCATGACAAACTCTTGAAAAAAATGAATTTTAAACCCGACCAATTGTGATGTAGGAGCATCCTGGGTGTAAGAGCAATCTTTCATCACCCAAAAATATTTTCTGGTTTCTTTTCAATAAGGGCTATTTTGTGCAGAGTTACTATTTCTGGAAAGTTACTATGTTTTCCGTTTGAGCTCAAAATGTTCTATTTTCTTCCCAGGAGGTTCACTTTGATTGTCGTACGCTTCTTGATTGGTCGTACAAAGGAAGGAGGCTGTACACAAAATGGTTGGTGCAAAACAATTAATAAAAGCATATGGCGGTTGGCTAGAGACCATAAGATGGTAAAGATAAGTGTGGGAAACCCGAGCAAAGGGAAAATTATTGATTCCAAACAAAAAAATCCAGCCTTACAGGTGAGAAAGGTGAAGAAGATGACGAGCAAGAAGGATAAAGGGAACATCATGGAAAGAACCATGACTACCAATATCAGTTTTGAGAGTGTAGTAGGAAGTGGATGCCGCGCATGGTGGGAGAACGTAGAAGACAAGCACACCCTGAAAGAAGCATTACGCAAAGAAGAGGTAGACAAAATAATTTTTATGCCCATTTTTTAATTAAAAGAATTTGAATCTATATTGCGAACTATGGTGGCTGGTTATGATAGACAGGCTCGTAAATCTGTATTCCGGTACTCCCATCAAACTGTAACCATTTCCTACTCTGCCAAGGAAATAAACAAGGTATTTGGAATACCCAACCGGGATAGGAACCCACAAAAACCCCAATGACAATGGAGGAAAAGAAAAAGTTGGAATTAATGTGCAAAAAGGATCTCACCAAACAGGAATGGGGAAGCATTCTCAACAAAAAGAACAGTAGGGGCCTAAAGAAAATTTTCATAGCTAATGAAGAATGGTGATGCATTGTGGACTTGGTGAAAAGTAAACTTACTGCCGGAAGCCGCACATCGGATATAGCCCTCTGGATGTTACCAGTAGTGGATGGTCTGAACAGGGGACATGTGTACAACTGGGCGCAGTTCCTTTTAGAACGGTTACACGAATTCATGGAGCTAAAGCACAAGGCATTTTATATGCCTCATCATGCCATAGCATTATTTTTGGAAGCAGTTTGCACCCAGGTGGTGGCTGAATATAGAGGAGTTCTGGTTCCAGCCAACAGGGTTGAACCTTACAAGCCAACCATGACATATTGGGTTCACTTGGACACCTTTGGAACGGGATCAAGTGGAGGAGAACCACGGAAAAAGAAACCAAGACAGGCAGTAACAAAACGTCAACCAACATCTATTGAGGGTTCAAGCCAGGAGGAGGTTGGAGAGGACAGTTCAGAAGAGGATGAGGCTAGTACAGACACATCTTCAGACTCCCAGGAAGAGGAATCCATTTTGGCCACTTGAAGGGCACACCGGGAGATATTACTTTTTTACCACAAGTGGAAGGCCCATTACCAAGAGGAGTACCTGAGTATGCACAGATTCACAAGACCATGAGCAGTAGGGAGGAAGGAGTCCGTACCACTCGTAGTACAGAAGGCGTCCGTACCATTCCTAGTACGGAAGGCATCTGTACCACTCCCAGTACGGAAGGAAGTGCAGATGTCTGTACCAAGGAGGGCAGCCATACAGAAAAAGGGAACCCCGTCACTAAGGAAGAAGGAAGCGGACAACAAACGATCCCTAAATTGGGAGCCACAAGACTTTCCTTGCCTGGCGTAGGCAACCTCGTTCCTGCAGACCAGCAGACTCGTACTGAGGTCATAGACCTCAGAGGGCAGCAAACGTGTGGACACAAGATAAGACTCCATACACCACAAGGTATAGAAGTGGCCCACCTGGTTGCCTTGGTGGTGCAGGCCGCAGAAAAAATGATTGCTCAGAGTGTGGAGAAAAAGGAAGATACACAGGGTGAGGATGTTGGGGAGGACACAGTACTGGAAGAGGCAGATAGGTTGCTTGAGGAAGTTGGGATGGTACCGCCACCCTCGCCACCGCCCATAGAAACAAAAGAAGAGAACATAACAAAAATACAAAACAAGACAGGGAATTGTTCGGAAATGATCTCATTAGAAGATAAACCAATAAGATTCCTCAAAGAGTTGCTAGCTATGGAGCACACCACTAAGGAAATCATACAGCAGACCAAGAGTCAGAATATGAAAGCCATAGCTAGAGTAGCGGAGTCCTTGGCAACATTCATGAAGGGAAAATGCCATACAGATTGGAGCCTATTCCAGCAGAGTGGATACAAGCAGGGAGAAATAGCTGAAATCTAGACAACCCCATGCATCATAGCGCAGGTATAGGAGCAACCACCCCTCATGCACACACTTACAGAAATAGAGGTGGCTTTTAGGGGGACATACTTGGAGCTTCAGCAAGAAAAGGACCTGACAAACCAAATAAAGAAGGAATGGGAAGAGGAAAAGGCTATGTGGGAAGCTAAATGGAAGATGGAACGAGCTGGCCTGGAAGAAAAATTAGCAGCAGCTGAAGCCAAAAAGATGGATGCATTACGGGTGCTCCAAGGAGTTCGGGCCAAGCAGAAGGCTGCTGAATGAGATCTCCTACGCATCTGGGAACGAGCTACAAGTCCAGGGATGTCTTCACAACCCAACTCTGAAGTCTGAATTTCTTTTTTGTAGTACAGTCGTCTGGAAGATGACATTTTTTTTGGGGGGGATATATGTAGTATGTAATAAAGTAATATTGTATTAGACTTATTTATGTTTTGTCGGGAGGGTAGTTAGAAGCGAGGAGATGCGTCCGTTGGTTTCCCCAACCAACCGACTATTATATAAGTACTTTGGTTTATTGTGTTGGACTTATGGTTTTGTTGGTATAAAATAAAGAAATAACATTTCCTCGCCATCTTGGTATTCTGGTATGGTATTCTATGTATTATGTTGGTATTGGTAATAAATGTCTTATTGGTATCATTGAATATATGCTGTATTGTTGTGTACATTGTGCATTAATAACCATTCTACACCTTTCCCAAGTTGTTCAATCACATCACTATCAATGTTGGCCTTTGTAAGGATTGAAAAAACATCATCATTTGCAATCCACTCAGACTTTGGATCAATTTCGGCGCGGACTATTGTCTGGTCATCCTTTATGGTATATGATTTTATCCGTATAAAAATCAGTCTTGGCTATTGAAAGTGTAAAAACATAATGAATACGTTAATAACTATGATTGCAAGTATATAAAAATTCTACCTCAAACTTTCTTTGGCTTTAGGCAGAGTTGTGGTGAACAAACAACAAGTCATTTATTTGTTGTAGTCTTATATTTGTGTGTTTCTTGAAATGTATGTACTCAAAAACACTCCAAGTATGCTCACAAGTGGATGAACTACATGGCTAGCTTTAAAATGTAGCTTGCCAAACACAATCTTTTTTTGGCTTCTCAGTCAAAAAATTCCCTCCATTCCATTGTATTGAAAAGCACAATTAATTTTGAAATGACATCATCTAAAAATATTTTTAAAGATTAACATCTTTAATATACATGCCTATGATAGGTTCACCACTTAGTGTGTTGGTTAAGTGGTGGTGTTGTTGTGCCCACCAAGGTTCAAACCCCCGCTAGGCCATTTTGATTGTAGGCTCGTGCCTTCGTTGATCCAATGTGCTCGCAGGTTTGAGCCTCAACTTTGTTAAATGGGATGAGGTCCCCGTTTGTGGCCTCACCAGTTATAGCTCTAGGTCAAAAACCGTTTCACGCGGGGCTGGAGGGCATGTCATGTCAGCCTCACCGGTCACGTTAAAAAGTTTACTAGGCACCTATTTAAAAAAAAATATACATGCCTATAATATAGAGAGACTATGAAAGTTTTATATAATCTACTTGGTTTGAAGGTCTTTCTTGCACAATAGCCATACTTGAAAAAATCTCCCGTTGACAACTCTATGACTGCCATAATTATTTGCAACTTAGGGTAGGGTACATTTTCTCCATGCACATGAATAAGCCTTGTATGACCTCAAAATCATCATCTTTGAGTGAGGGCTCTAGAACCATGTTGGATTCAAATAGTATCTAATAGCATGGAGAGGGGAGTGCATTTTTTAATTCCATTTCCTTTTAATTATAATGTATAATGGCATGTACCTCTCCTTGTTATTTTTCATCCCACCCCTCGTCACCCCTTGGCCCTAATCATGGCCTCGTACAAATAATCCATGGGGGTTTCTCCCTATCCACTAGTCTCAACTTTTATTGGAAGCATTGAAAATTCGACAAATGCATCCCAAGAATTTCCAGAACATTTTCTATTAATGGGCCAAGACTTCTTTTTCTATTTTGTACACCAATTCACAATGTAGGTTTTTAATGCTGTGACAAGTTTTCTTATCTTTGTCATTTTAGTTCCAAGATGATGTTAAATTAGTTTTTTTTATCAATGGCATAGTTAGGTTATCCTTAAATTCGCACTTCAAGTCTGCCCATAAAATTCGCATTTAGGGCTTGGAATTAATGCACCTTATATCTGATTTGCATCTGCTGCTAGGAAATTTTAGCTTTGAGTTCTTGAATTCTGACTTGATTTTGTACTTCAAGTCTAATATTTATATTCGATTGCCATTGAAACATCTGCTTGCTCTTATACTTTGACACTGATCTGGATTTTGCTTCCTCTTTTCTGCTCTAGCTCGCATTGGATTTGCTTCGCAAGAATGACTTCATTTCATCTTTATATCATTTTCAGCAAACACCTCAAATTTCATCAAGGGGCCGGCTAGGTCCATGATCTTTATTGTTTCCCTGCAAAACTTTTGTAAGGTCGGCCCAATTTTGTCATGGATTTTACTTTGTTTGGAAGATATAAATGTGAGTTCAGGTTCTCGAATCCAATCCACACTTCAAAGTAAATTCCACCTCTTATCTGCTCATAATTCGCTGACTTTCCTTGATCTGATTTTTGTACCTGCAAATCATTTCCCTTAATCGATTCTCTCAGCTCCCTAATCAAGTCGTCTTGCCTTATGTTTTATCACTGTGCTTCATGGCAATTTATTGCAGCTTTATCTCAGTTTTACAACTCCTCGGTGCATGTGTGGCTAAAAGTGACTTTAAGTGGAAAATCGATCTGCATAGGGACTAGGCTGATCCTTCACCTTGCCTTTGTTTTGCCCTCTAAAAATTGACTAAGTCCCTCAAGTGGAGAATCAATAGGGATAGGGACAAATTCAGTCCCTATGAAATTCATCTTTCGCTGCACATAAGGAGAGGGTGGAAAATCAACCCTCATAGGGACTTCTCTTTTCTTTTGTTCATTTGATCGTCAAGGGGAAATTCGATGGTTATAGGGACTAGTGGAGATTTGGACTTCATCAAGACAAAGGGGAACATCGACCCCCATAGGGGCAAGTGGAAAATCCTTACTGATTGGGACAAACTCAGTCCTTAGCATTTTTCATCACAAAGTGGACATCTGGCCTATATAGGGACAAAGTGGAAATTTAGCCTTCATAGGGACAAAGTGGAAAATCCATGTCTATCAGACTTTTGATTCCCAACTTATATCCCAACTTTTTTTAAGTGTTTTGAAGCTGGAAAATTGATCTCCACAGGGACTTTTCACACTTAACTCAATTACTCAATGGAAAATCAACCTCCATAGGGACTTTTGGTGTTTCTGACTTCGATTTCACTCAAACTTCCTTCCCAGAAGTTGGAAATCGATCCCTATAGGGACTTTTGCTTTAACATGCACCACTTCATCATTTTTGCTCGAATTCAGAGGCAGGATGGAATTTTAATATCCACAAGGACAAAATGACTCATCAAAGCCCCTTAATACGTAGGAAAATTCCCTTCTAATTCAATAATCTTTTGCATCTTAGCATTAATGACTTCAAACCTTTAAGACTTGCTCAAACTTAGCATTTCCAACCATAAGACTTCAAAATCAATCCCCAACCTAGACCAAACTACACCACCCACTAAACTACCAAGCAGCGAACTAAGCAACTAAGCAAAAAAAGTGGGGGTCCCCGTTTACAATGGGGTGTGTGTGTTTTACAACAAAACAGGTTCGAATTGCTGTTTAAGTCAAATAGTTGCTGCACCCAGCCTTTAACCCATGTTTCTAGTCATATTAATGCTGTGCTTAGGGTTTCAGACTATTAGCCATTGTTTATGATGTCTCTAGTCACCAGATCTAGTAATTTACCACCATCATTGCTAATGTATCTTGCTGGTTTTAGGGTCTAAGTTTAGATCTATTGGTTGCTGCTGATTTAACAGAGGTTTGCGGGTATTTACCACCTGTCATCAGTCATTTGCTTCTGTTAAAGAAGGGTATCAGATCTGTTTCCATCTTGTAGACAACATTTATAATGTTGGAACAGTCATTACAACTTGTGAAGGTACGACACCCTAATATTATTGTGCTATCATAAGGAAATTTGTTGGTAATCTTTCATAATAAAATATTTATCAGTATTGAAGAAGCTTAGCTAATAATATTTATCAGCACTGAAGGAGATTTGATATTGTCTAAATATTGCTGTGTGGCTTTATAGAGTTTTTAATTATTTTGATTTTTAGCTATTGTGGATCAGAGGAGAGAAAAATAATTGTCTTAGGGATTTACTGTTCACTAGAAACCAGTTATAAATCAACTATCATACTTGAGCATTTTGCCACATAAAATTTAGTTCTGCTGTTGTAGTTAATTAATATTGTACGTGATGATATATAATAGCTTGTGAGGGTTTACATTTGCTGTTTGGGAATTGCATATATGCTTGACAAAGGCTTGCAATTATCATATATTGCTGATAAACATTGATTTTAGTCACATTTTACAATTGGGTAAATGGTTTTTGTTTATCATTTCAATTTACATATTGTTTGAGATTTCATCTATTTCTTAAGGTTGTCCAATGGGGACATTAGATGAAGGCTATGAATTTTTTTGACACTGGTATCTCAGATTCTTGATTGCTTGTGTGAACCAGAAACATGTCTAAGGTCCAACATTAATAAGTTTTACTCCCCTCTTAAAGAGTAATATTGTATTTAACAAAGAATGGTTACACGTTATTCATGACTAACATATGTAATTTATTACGTTAATCTAAGAATGGATCGTATTGACCATAAGGACTGAATATTTTCCAGAGATTCCAGTTGAATTTGGGTGCATTTTGGTCTTCTTATCTTGCACAGCTACCTGCACATCTTGTTGTTTGCTGCACTTCACTGTTTATGATGCTGAGCTCTGTTGTATGGACACACCTTTTTGTGTAATAATAAATATTGAAAATGTGAATTGCTTTTTCAAAAATTGTTGCTTATGGAATGTCTTAGTTTACAAAAATCTGAATAAATGTCCCAAACAACATTGGAATATTGTAAAGATTATGTTAAATGACCTTATTGCAAGTCTTGTCTGTTTGTTAGATTAATTTTTGTAATATTTGATCTTATTCTGTAAATGATGCTAGCATACCTTTTCCAGTGATACATTTTTTACTCGGTAACCTTACCTGTTTAATATTTTTTCAAATAGGATCTTTTTCTTATCTGGGGTTATTGTTTGAATGTGTGATCTTGTAGCATTTTTCTTCTGATGATCCCGCTTCAATGCAGGAGAGGCAATATTTGCACAGTTTTTCTGAAGACCAAGCTATACATTATATTCATAATATAAATTTTAAATTGAAGAGTTTGATTAGTAAATGAAACAATCAAGTAGATGGTGGGTTTTAAAGTGTCTGTTCTTACTCTAATGCCATTATTAACCTAAACAAAACCCAGAGTAGGAATTCTAAACACTAGATGTGCTATTAGCCAGATTCTTCAACGGATATTCTAATTTCTAAATTGTAGTATGTTAAACAATGAATGGCTCATGTTCCCTACATTTAAATACAATAAGACTATGCAGTTAAAGTACCTTTCTCAGTAGGCTAGTTGTACATTTCGAGCCTATTCCTTTGGTGGCATCTTATATATGTACGTTTGGAAGTTTTTGCTGTTATAGGAGATGCTAAGCTTGCATGAAAATTTTATTGATTAGCCATCTGAGTAGGATTCATTTACTCTTTGCATCAGCTCTGTCAAATGTTCAGTTAATTTTTAGTGACTATAGGAAATGACCTACATATTTCTGTACATGAATTGTAGGTTGGACAAGACAAGATTCCATGTAATTGGAGCAGTTCTTTTTTCTGTGCAGTCAGCAGTTTTACACCCTATGGCAGTTGTAAAGACAAGAATTCAGGTGGCTGAAGCTGGATTTACACAAATGAATGGCTTACATGTGTTTCGTAATATACTGAGGACAGATGGAGTTCCAGGTCTTTTCCGAGGTTATGGTACATCTGCAATAGGATCAGTACCTGGCAGAGTGCTTTGTCTAACTGCTTTAGAGATGGCAAAGGATTCTGTTACAAAATCAACAGGAGACTTGCCAGAAGTAACACGTACTGCAATAGCTAATTCTACTGCTGGATTGGTTTCAGCTGTTGTTGCTGGTTTCTACTTTGTGCCACTTGATGTGGTATGGAGAACCTACATTTGTTTCTCTGTCTTCTTTTACATTATCCTAACAGCTGATTAGAATATTTTGTAGTGCAATTAACTATTGCTCCAATAAACAAGTCAATTAACTTTCACTTCAACTAACACAACATTTACTGCAGTTATCATTAGTCGCGAATTAATTATATCTAATGCAGTCATTTAACATTTAATTTAATATGCTTTGCTGGGATGCATCCTTACCCTTCAGTCTCCCCATGGGGACATAGCGTTTGAAGTGAAGTCTGTGGGAGTGTACTCATCAGATCTCTACATCCATCCTAAGTTACCGTTTCAGGTACGGGCACAAGTATGGGTACGAGAACCTGGTACATGGATACAAGCAAAAAAAAACTGGGTTTCGGGTACGTGTATACACACACACACACACACACACACACACGTACAAATCTTTTTAAAGAAATAAATAGAATTGTAAAACTAAATCATTTGATAGTATGATACGTCATCATTGATCAATGCCAAATGCCAAAGATAAATATTAAATGCCAATTGATAGTTCAGAATTTCCATAGTAAGTCATATGCCATATCGTATGTCTAGGTTCACGATTCAAATCAAAATTGTTACAATTACAAAATTGACAATTAAAAATAGTAATTGTCTTCTATCTTCAATGTAGTTCATCAATCATCAAAAGGATTATCAAAAAAATTGTCATCTATTGCATTTTCAGCTGCTGCAAGTTCAAGATCATTTGAACCCAATGCAATGTCACTTCTACTAGATGCACCATGTGTAGGTATGTCATCATCATCACCCATAGCAACTCTAGCAAGATCTTCAATGGTTGCATCCAAGTTGGTACACTCAGGGGCTACATCCCAAAGCTTCGCTGCCCCATCCTTGTATTGGGGATCCTTACGTGATAGAAGACACAAATTGGAATGAATATAAACCAAGTCTTTTGCTCCTTTTGCAGCCAACCGGTTACGCTTCGCTGAGTGGATAAAGGAGTATGTAATTCAATTGCATTCAGTGACAAAAGAATTTGCAACCTGTTGAAATTGGAGAGAAAACCAACAAAATCTAAAAATAAAAAATGCAAAATAAATTAAAGAATGTTAAGTACTAAATTCTACAATACAAATAGGAAAAAAGAAAAACTTGTGAGAGAATCTTGATTGCAAGAGGTTGGAAGTACATAAAATCTTGACCATGGCGGTACCACCATGTAGTAGCATCCATTTTTGATTGGTCATTAACGACACAAGGAGTATTATTTCTTCCTGAGACAAACAAGCCAAAATCTCTCCTAACATTTTCCTCCACTTCTAGATCTTGGAAGAGTCTACCAAATGCCCGCTTGTAGCTAGTAGCAACTTCAGAATCTCTATATGGTGGTAATCTCCCTGGCAAAGAAGGTACATCGTTGCTATAGTACCTCAAAGATAGTGTCTATGCAAGGAGGTGCAATGATGTGGTCATCTTGCTCCAATGATGAAGAATGATTGATTCCGCCCTTTTGAAAAAGGTTTCTTTAGGGTCATTCTCTTTTGCTTTTGTATTACCACTTTTATTTTCTCTACCATTGTGTCCATGCCATCATAGACATCCTCCAAACATGGAGCATTTGTATCAGCAAACTAGAGCATAGTCATGATAGGCTTGGTGAAATCCAATACATATTCCACACGAGCCCACCAATTGTCATCCAAGATCAATGACTTGACCTTCTGGGCCCTCTTTGATTTGACTGCTTCCAAACACCCCATTGGTTGCTGATAACCATTTGACCCAATGTCTCTCACACCATCAAAAGTTGTTTCATAACAATTGTATGGGTTGTGAATTGTGTCTCAGCAACCTAGGATCATGTTATAAACACATTAAAAAATATTATAAATTTACATACATATTGAACATGACATAAATAAAATTAAATTTACCTTCAACAATTCTAATCTCGAGAAACTTATGAAAATTGTTTGTGACATTTGGTGGTTTGTCACAAACATCTGGATTTCCTCACCTTGGTATATTTCTTTCACCCACTAAAATGTGCTCATATCTTTGCTCAACCAAAGAACATGCAACCCTACAATTTTTTTCATTGTCTGTAATGACTTGGACCACATTTTCACGACCCGCCATCTCTATGGACTCAATGAAGATTCTAGAAATGAACTTTGCATCTTTGATTTTCCCCTCACAATCAACCACCCTCAAAAACATTTGCCGTTTGGGGGACACCACAATAACATTTATCAATGAACGGTTTTTTCCATCTTTCCATCCATCGAAAACAATAGAAACTCCTGATTCAGCCCAAGAATCTCTAATTGGTTTTAGTGAGGTCTCTATAGAGTTCTTCGCTCTTTGCAATAAGGTGGTACTTACCTTTTCATACCCAGTACTTGTGAAAGCAGGAGGTGCACTATTAATTGTCGACGCCATTTCTCGCCAATATGGTGATCTCACCAAGTTGAATGGAAGACTATTGGCATAGATGCATTGTGCATTTTTTTGTTCAACAATATCTCCTGATTCCATTTTAAATGCCATGTCCAATGGACCTCTTTTGTGTGTTGGAATTTCTACTTCATCTTCGACTTTTGTAGAGGGTATATGCAAGAAAGGATTCTGGGAGGCTATTACTGTATCAATAGGTAAATTCATTGGTTTTTCTTTGCTAAGGGATGAGCTCTGTGTTGTCCTCTTGCAACCATTCTTTCAACATCTTCTTGTTCTCTTATGTATGCCGCTATTTGTTCGACAGGCAACCCCTTCTCATTTGTGCCTGCACACATTCCAATCCCTTTGCCAGAAGGGCCCATAAAGTGAAGTTTGACTCGATAATACACGCTATTAAATTGTGTGTTACTCAGATTGCACTTCCAAATATATCACCATCCCCCTAGAAGAAGTTCAATCATTGTGGTATTTCTCCATAAAGGAGATCCTTTATCAATTAAGTCTTTGGTTTCTTTCCACACCCATTGAACTTTGACTACTGGCCATTCTTGCAATCAGTTTTTTTGCTATTATAAGAAATTACATAATTTTAAACTAGAAAAAAAACAAATAAATGCAATCATACTAGTGCAAATGAAAGATACAAAAACATAATAAAAAATAGTTAAACTTGATTTCTAAAAAACAAATCTAGAAAAAAACTTGAAAATATTAATCACAAACTTGAAAAAAATCATCAAAATCTTAAAAAGTTCGTTAAAAGACTAAAGAACAGGGTTAAATGCTTAAATCTCCTTTGTGGAAGCTATCTAACACTCCACGAATGATCCTTTTCGAAATGCCAAAATGGAAACAAAATGAGTTGAGAGAAAATAGAGAACAAAATGAATTGGTTTTAGGTTTGAATGGCCTCATAAAGGTCTGTTTTAGTGGTTTCTCAAAAAAAGACAAAAAAATGTGTTTTGAAGTGTTCTTTTTTTAATTTTTTATGGCCCCTCCCGCGGGTACCCTGTGGGTGCGCCCAGGTGCGAACCAAGCGCCCTCGAGTGCACTCTGGGTATGCAGTTGCCTACCCACAGCGCACCCTGTTCGCACCAGTGCTTGCACACCTAGACCCGAATGCACCCAGACCTGGTGCATGGGTCCAAGGTGCGAACCCTACAACTTAGCATACATCCAATATAGTTACTCATACCATATAAATTTTGTTTTCACCAAGAAAGGACCAACTTAAAGTACATAAAGAAAAGTCTAACGTAGAAAATTCAAAAAACATTGACTCAAACACAAAGTGATTATATATTGTTAATTTGAGCAAAGTTACAAATCATCATTTTTCTTAAACATGCAATATTGGTACACAAATGCTATCAATTTTCTTTGTGCAACATTATGATTTCAATTATGCATATGAGGATTTGTATTCTTAGTATGCAACTGTGATGCAGTAATAAAATCATTTTATTTTATTCGCATGATTCAGTTGGGCCATGTCTGATGAAAAAGAACAATGATTGCTCCAAACGTGGCTATTCTCTGCATATATGGTTCTACATTCTTAGGAAGAATTTGTACGAGTATTGTTGTATGATTGTCATTGCATTTTCACTTTGATACTTTAGTTGGGATTTTATTAATGAAAAAATTCAAAAACTCAATGAGTAATAAAACATGGTTGGTGTTAACAAAGAGGGTCATCTCAACTTAGTCTGAAATGTCTCCTTCCCGCTCTAGGGTTTCAGCTTCTACATAGATTGCTTCGTTCGCTATTGATGGTGGCGACGCTTCGTCTGTTTCGAGGTCAGGGTTTGCTGTTTCCCCTCCTGGAGTGCCTTTGCTTAGGGTTGGTGTGCATTCTGGGGGTTGTTCGCTGTCAGGCTCTCCTTTGGACACGACAGCTTCATCAACTATTGTTGCGTCTACAACCATTGGCCTGGGCGGATCGTGTTCGACGGTGCCTACTGCCCCTTCGGTGGTTGGTTCTCATGTGGTTCCTAAGCCCGTTAAGGCCTCTCTTGCTGGTGGAGGATGCTTTGTTTATAATGGGGGTCAGGGTTCTCCTTTCGTGGGGATGTCTGGTCCTGTTGTCTGCTAAGGGGCCTGGTTTAAAAAAGAAGCTGGCGGAGACAAAGCCTTTCCCTGTCTCTAAGTCTATTGCTATCTCTTTGGAGGCTGATACGGTGGCAAAAATTGATCAAGTTACCTCTGTTTTTTCTTCTCACGGTTTGATTTGCAGATTCAGGGGTTTTGGCCCAGTCTCTCGAAGTTACATGCCTGGATCTCCCAACAATGGGAGCCTATTATTATTGCAACTGTCCATATTTTCCTTTGGCTAAGGGATTTTTTATTGCCAAATTTGATAATGTTGTGGATAGAAATATGATCTTGTGTGATCATTTCTTCAGCTAGGAGGATCTTTTCATGCAGATGGTTAAACCTTGGTATCCAGATTTCAAAACATTCAATAAGATGTTAGACTTCCCTACCTCCCCCTTCATCTTTGGGTGGATTCTCTTCTTGAGGAATTGGGTGAGGCCTTTGGGGATTTTTTGATGGTGGATGAGGATTCCTCTCATATTTACCATTCGACCTTTGCCAAGATTTTGGTGGATATAGATGTCTCTAAGGGGCTTCCTGAGGAGATTAAGCTTTTCTCTCCTAAGGGTTGTTGGATTCAACCATTGGACTATGAAGGGATTCCCTTCAGGCGCAGGAGGTGTTTTAGAACTGGTCGTGTGGCAACTAAGTGCGATCAAGAGAAATCTAAGAGGGCCACTTCTTGGGGGAAAAGTGCTATTGTCCAGCATTACACGGTTTACAAGAACTCTTCCCAGAGGAGCTTCTCTCAGGTGGCTGCGAAGGAGAATCCTGTGCCTTCCGTTGATGCCAACATGAGGCAGGTTTCTGGTACGGATTTTGGGATGGTTGAGACTGGAGGTTCTGATACGATTGTGTCTCAGATTGATTGTGATAGGGCTCTTGTTGTTGAGAGTGTTGCGGGTGTTGTCCCACTAGTAGTTGTTGGCCTTGTCTCTCAGTGGCAACTTGTTCTTCTGACAATGCTGGAAATGCTGTCTCCTTGAAAGTTGTTGGCCCCGTCCCTTTGGTGGGTGTTGGCTCTATCTTTGGTTTTGCCCAGTGTGCCCCTGTTGTTGGGTCCTCTGAGCTGGATTCTTTGGCTTGGCAAAGTGCGGCAACTATGGTGGAAGAGGGCTGGATTACAGTAAAAGAAAAAAATTCTAAGAGGTCTTCGCCCTCTTTTGACATGACCCTTTGATCCCACAAGAAAGGGGGTAAAGGAAAATCGTAATCTTTCCAGGTGGCATGTTGATCTTTTCATGCTGTGTTTGTTCCAGGTTGGGGGAGCCTTAAAACCCTCTTGTTGGTCTTTGTTCGTCTCTTGTTGTGTGCTCTCTTTGAATATCTTTCGTGACCTTGTTGTAAAGGGTTTCGGGTCTCTAAAACCTGTTTTCACGTAATAGAAAAAAACATGGTTGGTGTTTTTTTCTTGATCAGTAAAATAAGGGATATTGGGGCCCTCATGTGTTTGAATCAATGTCAGCCAAATGTTCAATTCCATATAGATCATATTGCTAGAAAATTATTTCTAAAATTGCAGTGAGGAAAGTTGAAGCCTCCTTCCTTAAACACTTGAAAGAGCAATTCCAACCCACATTTTATGGTATATATGGTAGAGAGGCTCTTGAATTGGTTACTTGAAACATGGCTATTGTCTGTATATAAGGTTCTACATTCTTAGGAAGAACCTACAAGAGTAATGTAGCATGATTGTCATTGCATTTTTATTTTGACACTGTGGTTAGGAGTTTATGAATGAAAAATTAAAAAAATCATTGATTGCTAAATTATGGTTATTGTTTTCTCTTCTGTAAAATGAGGAATCTATTCAGGTCCTCATTTTTCTAAATCATTTTTAGCTAAATGTTCAAGTCCAAGACTCCAAAGACATACAGAAATCATATTTCTAGAAAATGCTTGCTTAAAATTGCAAAGAGTAAAAGCTCAGTTACCGATGCGCCCTGTTTACGGGCTGATGCGGATGCGGGTGCGTGCGGGTGCTGAAGCTGGAGCGGGTGCTGCCTGGGTGCTGTCTGGAAGCGCATCCCAGGCGCCCGGATGCCTGTGGATGCTTCTCAGAAGCATCCACAGGCATCCGGGCGCTTGGGATGTGCTTCCGGATGGCACCCACAGGGCATCCGGACGCATCCGGGCGCATCCGGGCTAAAAACGCCCAGAAAAACAAAAAAAAAGCAGTTTTCATTGTGTTTTTAAAATTTTTGCCACTTAAACAACAATTAAACATGTGCAAAATAGATTATTTTAATCTATTTTTCCCTTCTAAACCCTAAAACGACCCTAAAAGAGGTCTTCCAAACATTCCTTATCAATTTGTTTTGC
>MU223795.1:2917195-2955655 GCA_018584345.1 Thuja plicata
CCAAGGGGCTGGCGGATTCCGCCAGCACCTTGGCCATGGGGTCCATCACCCCAACTACTTCTCCCTTCATCATTTAAACTCAATAAATATTATAACTTCCAATTGCCACCAAAGAAAAAAAGAGGAGTTGCCAGGCCAAAGGAGTGGGGCGGAGAAGTGAGAGGGCATGGGCATCATGCCCATGGGGCTGGCGGAATCCGCCAGCACCATGGACATGGTGTCTATGTCATCCACTTCACCCCCATATTATAAATTTAAAACTTCCAGCCTTGATATCATGAACAACATGAACCAAATGCAGTTTACCTTATCATTTCATTTTATTGCCCACTTCAAATATTGCAAAATATACATGGCGGGGAAAAAGGACACCATGGACATGGTGTCCATGGTGGTGGCGGAATCCGCCACTACCATGGACATCAGGTCCATGTCATGTCTCCAACTTCAAAACTCCGTCTTTCAAATCAATGCAAATTCATTAATTTAAAATGCCTCCCAAAAACTCAGTTTTACCATGTTTGATGCACTCCAGCAGCTAGGGATGAGGGGCGGAATTTCATCACACCATGGACATGGTGTCCATGGTGGTGGCGGAATCCGCCACTACCATGGACATCAGGTCCATGTTATTTTCTAAGTATAAGTTTCCTCCCTTTCAACTTTCAATTTCACACACTAAATGCCTTTCAAAATCTCCTTCACCATGCATTCAAACTAACACTTTCAGCTGAGAAAACCGATCTCTCAACAGCTGGGAGAGAGGGGGCGGAGATTTATGATATCATGGACAGGGTGTCCATGGTGGTGGCGGATTCCGCCACTACCATGGACATCCAGTTCATGATTCCATGTTTTCAAGTTTCAACTTCATTCCCCTCTAACCACTAAACACTTCATCAACATTCCGACATACATCTCTCCATAACTTGCCAAAGGAAACAGTCTAAAAGCCATGGCGGAATTATGAGACACCATGGACAGGGTGTCCAAGGGGCTGGCGGAATCCGCCAGCACCTTGGACATGCTGTCCATGCTGTGACTTTAAGCTTTAACTTCATTCAAAACAAAGAATTTCCTTTCTTACCTTCAAGTCCACCATGTCATTCATTTTCCGGGGAATGATCAAGTCTCTTATTGGATGAAGAGCAGAGGGAGAGGGCTGGACAGCCATGACTGTCTCAGCCCAGCAACACCACTGTTTTCATAAAACTTCAGATTTCGCAAAAAAAACCAGATTTCAACCATTTTCAATAGATGCCCTCAAGCTCCATTTTCCAAATTAGGGGGTCCCCAAGGATGGGGCGATGTGTGAAGGACTTCACAACAAATAGCCAAACCTTTGGAAGTGCTAATTGATTCCACAAAATTTCTTTTCCATTCCTTTGTTTTACGTTCCATTATTTCTACTTCTCTATTATTTAATTTAGTTTCTTGTAGCAGAAAAATATCAATCTCTAATCCATCTAGTCAACTCTTGACCAATTGTTTTTTGTTAGGGGCATTCAAGCGCTTAAGATTCAATGAGGTGATTTTCGTTGCTCATTGAGAAGGGGTATTCCATTCCCAAATCTAAGCATCATGTTTATCTTTATTTGTCTGTTGGTCTCCCCTTCTTTGACGGATACATCCTTGTTAGATTTATTTCCTTCCCTTCTTGAGTCATCGCAATATTTAATTTAGTTTCTTGTAGCAGAAAAATATCAATCTCTAATTCATCCAGTCAACACTCGATCAATTGTTTTTTGTTAGGGGCATTCAAGCGCTTAAAATTCAATGAGGTGATTTTCGTTGCTCATTGAGAAGGGGTATTCCATTCCCAAATCTAAGCATCATGTTTATCTTTATTTGTCTGCTGGTCTCCCCTTCTTTGATGGATACATCCTTGTTAGATTTATTTCCTTCCCTTCTTGAATCATCGCAATTTGGTTTATCAATTTTTGATAATGATAGGCTATGTCCTCTTTTTTTAAGGAATTGACCTTTTTGAAAATCCTATTTTTCATTCACCTCAGAAGCATCCTCTGTGATTCCCTCAGTGTTATCTATGTTTTTCACATTTCTCTGTTTCTCTACTATTCTTGAATTATTAGCAATTGATTGTTGAGTTTTCTTAGGTTTTTCCAGAATAGGGGAGTAATTTTGATTTTGTTTTTAATTCCAAACAATTCTAATGCTATATCCAAAATGCTTCTCTCTTGATGAGGCCTAAACTTTATATATATATATATAAAGAGTTTCCTATATTATTTTCTTCCCATAATTCTTCCTCTATATGACTCTCTTCTGGTATTTGTGAATCTTGTTTTCTGATGTCAGACATGTGATCCTTTTTTTGAAACATAATTATTATGTTGGAAGTAATCATTTTTCCACTTCTTTCCTTTTGAAGATGATTTTTCTGCTTTTTAGGATTTTTCTTTGAGGGGCCTTCAACTTCAATTGTCTAAATCCGACATCCTTCTCCTATACGGATTTTAATGGATGAAGGAATTTACTCAGCCAAATTTAGGTATACACAGATGTGCACATATAAGCTGAAATTATTCATATTTTCATTAATTGAAATGAAAGATTTGATGTGATTTCTGATTTCCTTTAAAATCAGTGCACTCCAGTGTTTTGAAGGAAGATTGTACAATCTTATCCACATTGGTGTATTTGAAATTTGAAATTTTACTGGTTCAAAAACCTACTCCATTCATTATCCAAGAGTTGCCTTTGTTTCTTTTTTCTCCTGCGATTTGCATTTAAATTGAAAGAAATTGCTGGGTAAATTTTGAATTCTCAGACTTTGCACCCAATTGTCGTTGTACTAATCTTGAATTTGGGCCCAAGCAGGCCAATGGTTTGCCTATTTCAGAAAAATATATACTTTTGCAATGTGATTTTTATCAGTTTGTCTTTTGCTTGTTTTGGATGATTAAACCGTTCAGATTTATATCTTTTGGTTTTTTCTTTCCCAAAGGAACCCTGCTCCTGTTACAAAATTCAGAATTTCCTTGCATTTTTTGAATTCATCTCAATGAGATTGCTTTTAGTCTGGCTATAAAAATCTATCTTTTTGAACAACCTCCATATTCTATTTCTTTGTGCTGAAATACTAGCCCTGGCATGATCATTGGGGTTTTTTTCTGATCAAATATAAGTCTTCACTGATATTGGTCAAAAAATGGTCAAATATCCATGCAAAAATTCAAAATGTGTTTTTAACTTTTTGGTGATTTTGACCCAATTTAAACATATGTAAACCAGCAAAGTTCAAAACTCATTCATTGCAATTTATTGAAAAATCATGATTTTTTAGGGTAAAAGTTGGCCCCTCTAGTGACCTTGATTAATCATGATTTCTTTGCTTTTTTTGCTTCTTTTCTTAGGATTTTAGTTTCTTCATAAGATTTAGAGGATTCACCTGTTTCTTTGCAAAAAGTTGCTTTAAATTCCAAATAGCCACTCATGTGCATGTTGCTATTTTTAGTAGTGAAAATATTTGGCAGTGGCTATTTTTAGGTTATATTCTAGTAATGGATAAATGCTTGTTTCTAGGTTACTTTAGTTAGTTGTATTTTAGTAGTTGTTTCATGGTAGGTCTATTCTAACTTCTAAAGTTGTTTTCTTTTCATATTTTCTATTGCATGTGGATAGGTTTTCTTTAAAGTTGTTTTTTTTTTGACATTTTCTATAGCATTTGGATAGGTTTTCTTTAAATCAATTTTTTTTTGGGATATTTTATTTTTATTCTTAATTCCCTAAAAGTAGTTTATTGTAACCTATAAATGAGTTGTAGGAGCACATATACTATTAATAATAGCTGAAGCTAGGCTTAAGTTGTAGAGATTTTCATTCACATATTTGATATGAGTTTATTGTGTTGTATAAGTTTTTCATAGTAAATAATTGTGATTAACTTTGTATTAATACTTCTTTCATCTTAGTGAGACACTGTGTGCTTCTAAGGGTTTTCTTTTCTTAAATATTACTAAGGTTTCATTGTTAGTGTTAGTTTGTTTAATTCTCTCTCGTTGATGTGGATCTACTAGTCAATATTTTCAAGCAAGTAATAAGTGATCTTGTTTAATATTACTTTTTTTAAACTTTAGTTGCAAGCTTGATTCATTAACAACCTTGTTTGTGAGATACAGTGCCTTTCAGGGCCTATGCTCAACATTCGAGATCCAAAAAGATAGATCAAGTTTAGTTTTAGTTGTTTTCTTTTATGTGAAACTCCATTGATAATATCCTAAAGTGTGCAAAAGTGTAAAATTGTTCATAGCTTTAGGGTTTAGGAGTACTGTTTAGATCTCAAGGACCTTCACTTGCTAATACGAGGAGAGGTTTTACTCCCATGCTGTTTTGTTTTATGCGGTCTTGCAAGAGACAAATTGAAGTGCTAACATTCCCTCTAGGATGTAGAGATTGAGGAACACTTCATTTTGAATGGCCTATTTACTATGAGACCTAAGGAAGATACTAGTGCCTCTACACATACTTAGGCACAACTCTATCTACTTTCTATCAATTTAGGAGATTGATGGCACAAAATGCTCTTTGGATGTTGTTGTTCACCATAGAGGTAGATAGATCTGCAAGATGACATTTCTCTTGGCATATCATTATTACTCAGAGCCCCTTGCATGCTCTCCCTAAATGCCATGGTTTTTCTTCTAAACAATATAAACCTATTCCTTCCCATCCAATCCTAGGGCCACCATGATAGATATACTCTACATTTCTTCACTTCTATGGGGGGTATATCTGCCTTGGATGTTAAGTAGATTCTAGGGGAAGTGCTTTGCTTCATCCTTGCATCACAATGCCTCCCACTTGTGTTTGGATCTCCTTGATGAGCATTACCAAATCATGTATTGATGATCCTTTCACAATGATTGATTATGGCACCAATGATCCTTTCCTTCTAGGCCTTGATAGAGATATTTGATGAAATTTGGATTTTTTTGCCCCCACATCACTTCATTTTGTTCATAGTGCTTATCTTCCTTTTGTTTGCTTTCCCAAAATGCTCTCTTCCTAGAAATCTCTACCATAGACTAATGTATTATTGAGTGGCCATTGACTTACTTTTCGTCACTCATGGACATTAATATAATTATCTTAATATCAAGCAGCTGGCTTTTCTATTGCTCAACAACTTGAATCACCATTCAAATGTTAAATTGCCATATAGAAAGACATCTTTGCAGCCATTTTTAACTTGAGAAAATGGGTTTTCAATATATGTGGCACAACAATAGTGATCCAACCATTACGATGCCAAAGTGCTAAATGGAAATTATATCTCTCTGCTGTAAGATCTCAGACCCTTAAAGAACTTGCAACAGACAATGAAAGCAGATTGGCACCTCACAAATCCACTTCTAGTCCTAGGCTCAAGGTATATATTAGACATAGGGGACCCAAATAAGCTCTGTCAATACTCTTAGAGCACGTTCTCCAACAATGGAATGAGTTATACAAGGAGATCAATCACAACCAATCATTTTAGAAGAATAGCAATGTGCAACATCAACTACAACTCACCTCAGAAAGCCTAATCCTTTTGGATTTTGAATAATTGAAAATTCCATATTACACAAATCAAGTCCCATTTGCTTTATGGGAAATACTGTGATTGAATATTCTAGTCGTCCTTCTCATCAACAATTGAGGTGCCCCCTCAGTCCACTAAATAATTAGGGCTGAATTAGGACTTTGAGGAGGAAGAAACCCCCCTTTGCTAACCCCCACTTTAACTAGGTCTGTCAGATCTGATTTGCCCATTCAGCTCTTCCTCGCATTTTCCTTCATGGCCTTTTGCTTCCCATTCACCTCAGCTCTTTTCAAAGCTTCCCATGTCATTCCTCACCGTTGCTCACTTGACATCAATACCCTCAAAATATCCTCTTTCTAATGTTCTATACTCACTTGCATTGGGCATCTTACTGATGAAATCAAGGCTTTACAGAAACTCATTGTTGAAAAAGGAGTGCAGAATTCATATCTGGAAAGGACTGTATATAGGCTCTTATGCCATGCTTTAAATGACCTGAAAATATAAAGACAATAAATGAATGGATGCAACATGGGAAGTCTTTTGATGAAATCAACGAACTGATTTTTCTTGAATCTGCAAAAGGAAAATTGTACGCATTTTCCTTCATGGCCTTTTGCTTCCCATTCACCTCAGCTCTTTTCAAAGCTTCCCATGTCATTCCTCACCGTTGCTCACTTGACATCAATACCCTCAAAATATCCTCTTTCTAATGTTCTATACTCACTTGCATTGGGCATCTTACCGATGAAATCAAGGCTTTACAGAAACTCATTGTTGAAAAAGGAGTGCAGAATTCATATCTGGAAAGGACTGTATATAGGCTCTTAAGCCATGCTTTAAATGACCTGAAAATATAAAGACAATAAATGAATGGATGCAATATGGGAAGTCTTTTGAGGAAATCAACGAACTGATTTTTCTTGAATCTGCAAAAGGAAAATTGTAGATGTAATTGTGGAATATCCAAGAGAATCATCACACAAGTTGAAAGTTCAAGGAAGGCTAATGTGAGAGGAACATGGACAACAATGCTTCTCAACCCTCATGCCTCTACTTCAACTATCTCCAAGAAGGATGAGATCCTCATTCTTTCAGTTAAATACTTAAATACATTTCATGAGCTTTCTTTAATGATGAATTACATGTAAAAAATATTGAAGAATCAATGGAAGCCCTTATAGAATAGAATATCAGATTTTGTTGTTGTGTACGGCTTAAAATCATAGTTGCGTGAAGACCTATCTCTGACCCCTGGGGATGCATCTCGGAGTTCAAGACATGTATCTAGTACTGGAGACTTTGCCGGAGACGTCTCCAATTGCAGGAGACTTTCAACTATGGTCTCTTGAAGACTCCCGTTGTATCCCTCGCAAAAGGTGCCGAGTCCCACACAAATAAAATAGAAATCCCTAGAAGTGAAAAGTTAAATGCACCAGGAAGCTGGAAAATAAACACGCCACATAAGAAAATAGGAGTCAATGTGAGCTAACAAGACCGCAAGTATTTGCCATTTAGCTATTTGCAATTCAATGCAAAATTCAAAAGATATTCATATTTTTTATATTCTTGCTGTCTTTTAATTCGTTTATGTAGACTTTGTGGTATACACAATGGGGTGAATTCTATTAGATCCTTGAGAGTTGGGAATTTTCATATGTTATACATTTTTTTCTCCATTTTTTGTGAATATGTCTATATTTATATTCTCATATATATAATCTATATTCGCATTCTCATATATATAATCTATATTCACATTCTCCTCATGTATATAATCATATACAATAGCAAAAGGATTTGCAGTGTTGAAAGGCTCAACTTGTTGATTTGGGCTATTGCCTTCATTTCCTTATACACTGTCTATATGCATATTTAGTTTTACAAATATATACCTATTTTCAGGTTTCTATAAATTACTAAAATATATTAAAAAAAATTGGCATCTCCAAGTACCCTGTCTTGGTGCAACCTTGCTTAAATTAGTTTTAACTGTATATTTACTCTTTGTATCTTACTGCTTTGAACTTTCTTCTGTTTTAATCTTTGGAATAATCATTGTGAATGAAAGTCTCTTTTTTTTGGTAACCATCAATGCATTTTATTAATGTGAGTTGACCTTTTTCAAAAAGAAATGTATAGTCTTCTTGATTTTGTGTGAAAATATACTTAGAAATCTGCAACATTCTCTTCTTTTAAAAAAATTGTTTAATATATATCCCTTAACTAGGACAGGCTTTTGGGTCAATGTTTCCCCGTGGGACAATATTATCCCTTAATTTGCAAAGGTCTTGGGTTAACTATTTACTTCTTAACCAGGGAGCCCCTTGATTTGGAATTGTAATCTATGATATCCCAAACAAGAGATATCTTTTATTTTCCCATTCAGTCTATGTGTGGATCAGGGGATGAATTAGAACAATCCTTCAAGGAACTTATGTACTTAAAATAAATATGAAAACAATAATGTGGCTCAAATACATAATGTATGCTTGTAAACAATAATGTGGCTCAAATACATAATGTATGCTTGTAAACAATAATGCAGCTCAAATACATAATGTGTGCTTTTAAACAAAAAATCGGCTCAAGCATATAGTGTATGTTTGTAAACAATAATGTGGCTCAACCACATAATGTATGCTTGTGATACATTGCTGTTTGAGGGAGAATCTAGTCAAAAAGTAGTTGTGTAAAGGTGAAACAATATGTATTGGAGTTATGCATTTGGAGACTCTTCAAATCAGCTTGTCATATCCCCTATCTACTGCTGATAAATGCTCCTAGAATGAAATAATATGTCCTTTGGAAGACAGGTTGGGAAATGTCTTTCTTGTCCATCTCTAAAGGTGATTGGGAGGTCCTTCTGGTAAACTTGCGGATTCAGTGGTTTGGCTAATGTACACACACTTTATTTCAACTATTTCTTTGGTAGTATCTTCAACAATCTTGGTTTCCATATGGGCTATGATGCACCTTTTTTTGAGTTAGAAGAGTGTGCATTTGTATTTATATAGTTTTCAAAGATAACACATATTGTGCACTTGTTTAACTGTAGATCTGTAAGTGATTTGTGTTGAGCTTGACAAGCAGAATTAAGTGTTCTCATATCTTTAGATCTCTACTTGTATGGTTGTGGGTTTACAATGTGATATATGTTCTTTATGATCCCAGTTTTTGCTCAGAGCATATTTCTGACAAGGGCTTTTGCCATTAGGTGTGATAATTTAACATTGGATTTTTTTACTCACTTATATCTGATACTACTTGAGGAGGATGCCAATAATTGGAAAGCTTTCATCTTGGAAGTATCTTGAGCCACCTTTGAAAGTACAGAAGGTGGTAGTATATGATTTGTTAATTATCTTGTCATGGACATGGCAGGAATGTCAAAAACACACTGACATATCTTCATTTGCTGATTGAATCAAAGTTAAAGCTTTTATTATATTTTAAAGAATAAAATTATAAAACCTGAAAAATATTGTCCAAATGCAAATTAAGGGTAATTTACTGTTATGGAGTGCAATAAATCTGTTTGAAATATGCACAGCAGTACATACTATGCACATAATAAAAAAAGATAAGCTACAGTTCTTTCTAATATGTTGCAGTATTTCTTTCTATCTTGTTTTATAGAAGTATGTTGTGCATCGGTCTGCTCAAGATTGGTCGTGTTGTATGATTATTTTTAATTTTGCTTTTCTATATGTTTCCTTAGGTGTGTCAAAGGCTAATGGTTCAGGGCCTTCCTAAGATGACAAAGGTTAATGGAGCAGTCGATGCTGTGCACAAAATATACATGACAGAGGGCATTCGTGGTCTCTATAGGGGCTTTGGGATGACATTGGTTTCTAATTCACCAGCATCTGCAATTTGGTGGGGAGCATATGGGTTTGCACAGCATATGATTTGGAGGTATGTGCGAGATGATGATTTTCTTTGATAACCAAAACTCAAATTAGATAACATAGTTGTATAAAACAACTTTAATATTTTGAGATTTTTTATCATATCAGCTGTTGAGAATATTAAAATGTCAGTCACCAAACTTTAAATCACTTCTTGTGTTTTGGCCTAGCAAATTACTGCATTTTCTTTTGTAGATGGTGCTCATTGAATACATTCTTTGGATTCTATAACATTTTGAATGAATAAATATGTAAATATGACAAAATAGTCATTTAGTTGAATGACTGGAGCAAAAATCCCTGTCCCAGAAAATTTAATATTTTGTCAATCATGGATTTGCTTCTGAATCAACTGAACAATGATTTATCTCCTGTGAGAAGGCAATGGATGTCTTAATGAGTATACTTGTGCAATGGTTTGGACTTGAAAATCAATTTTGTATGAGTTACTTTCTGTCATCAGAATACATATTAGTTAATTGATCAGGTCTACAATATTCTTAAAATAGTTGCCGGAAACTCCTCTGTCCCTCCTTGGGCGTGCGTATCGCTGTAGTGTGTATCGCTGTATCTCATTCAGATACGTATCCGATAGAGCCCAGAAACACGTCGAATATTATACCCATGTGTGCCCAAAAAACCTTAACTTTCCAACTGTGCTGAATGCTGTGTTTATATTGCTTTTGAATTAATGAAAATCTCCTCTAGTAACTTAGAAAATTGTGTTGAATATGTGTATGTGTTCTTTATTAATGCCGTATCCAGCCGTATCCATAGTGGAGGTCTTAAAAATGGTTGCATCCGTATCCGATATAACTAAGCTATTATTAGATATAACTAAGCTATTTACTGTTGTTGTGGCATAGCCTTCCAGAATTACAATACAAAAATAATTGATAGCTCTTCTAATATTCTGATGGTAAACTGCACAGAAAATCACAAATAAAATGTCACTTGCATGACTAAATAATGTTAACAACATGAACATAATATTAGATTTTGAAATATAAATCAAACTTATATTTTATGCATCACACCCTTGGTGTGGCTGATCAAATGGTAGAAGCAGTAGCACCAGGGCTGTAATCACTTTATCATCATTCAAACAACAACAAACTAACATATACCACCCTTTAAGGGTACGACAGACCCAAGAGAATTAATATCTAATTTGTCTTTCAAATATGCTGTGACCTGTATATAACAGCAGCTACCCCCCAAGTAATATCTTGTTTGTCCTTAAACAATGCATCAAATCCCTCTTTACATTCCGACATATGTGAAAGATTACATCAAAAATTAAAACATGCCATTTCCATTCGGTGTGGCATCTTTTCCATTGTAATGATGGGGCTAGTAAAGTGTACGGATATGACACTCGTAGGGAATAAAATAGACTGCAAAAAGAGTTAAATCAAATGGTACGGTACTACCTTTCCTCCGGCTGCAGACTATTTTTAGATAAAATAAATAATTAAATTGTTGTAATAACAACATCAAAGAACTATAAAATAGAGTTGGTTCAGTCAGCCAACAATATAAAATATTATTTGCATGATAACAAAAATGAAAACTGGAAACTTCACACGCATAAATTCAGGAAAGTTGGAAAACTTCATATCAATTGAAACACACTGGAAACTTGCAACTACTCAGTTCAATGGCAATCCTTACATAGAATTACTCAAATGAGTAGGAAGATTTTTGTCGTCGAATCCATTCTTTGTCAAAGGGTTTTTGTCCTTGGGTAGAAAAGATGAACAATCTTCAATCTCAAGAGAAATGAATTCGAAATATGAACTCTATAATCCTCTCCATTCCTCAAACCCTCCTTATAGGCTATGCAAGGAAAAATAATATTATTTTCTTTTTTTTCTTTGTTTTCCTCCAAACGTTTTTTTGAATTTGGACCTTAAATGGTGAAAAACCAATAATATAATTTTCAATTGCCCTTAAATGATAAAAGTGAAGTCCATGTAATGGTTAAGATCTTATCTAGACTGTATAATAGTAAACCCACCGAATGGGTTAGTGATTACAATATATATCTATGCATGGTTGTTTGATGTCACAATTTTCCCAAGTGGTATAAGGGGGTAGGAGAGTATCTATTTACCTGTACGTCTTCAAACTAAATGGCTTAATCAAAGAAAGAAATTATTTTGAGATATTTTCTAGACTGTATAATGATGGATCTGCAAAAGGGGTTAGTGATTACAATACATATCTATGCATGGTTGTTGATGCCACAGTTTTTCCCAAGTGGTATAAGGAGGTAGAAGTATCCATTTACACGTGTCTCCACTAGAAATGCCTTTCAAAAATTAGAGATAATTATTTTGAAATCTAGACCATTTCAAATGATGCATGACCTAGTATATTACATGTGAAGGATCAAATTCTAATATGTGTAATAGATAATGTAAAGTAGACACTTGAAGGAGAGTAGGTAGTCATGTCATTTATGGCACCAATTTTAGAAATGTACTAGAGTCTCTGTACGTAATAACTGTAGACTTATGCTCAAGACTATCCAAGATTATCTGGGAAAAAATATATACAAGATATTGTATAAGATGGTACAAGTACTTAGATGATAAGCATCATTATTGAGAAGGGTTAGCAAATCATTTTGTTTTTTACTTTTGAGGACTGGAAATATGTATGCCATTTGAGGCCCAACTTTTGAAGTCTGTTGAAGAAAGTTTTTTGGGCATATTTAAAGGTCACTCTGACAATGATTGAAAAAACCAGAGAGTTCAAGAACTATAGTTTTATGGTCAGTGGCAGCGCTATCTAAGGGAAGGTATAATTGAATTTTTTTGTTGGATTTCCTCGATAAGCAATTTTTTATTCAAACTATTCTCCAACTAAGATATTCTCCTTGACCATTATCATTAGTTCAATAGGAGATGAGTGAAATTAAAATTTGTTGAAGCCTTTTGAGTGGAGTGGAAAGTAAGATAAAAACACAGAAATGTCCTTTCTACAGATTGGTAGGGATTGAGTTTAAGTCACGTGAGATTTAAATTGTTATGCAGTGTTATTATGGTGATATAAGGAAATTATAATTTTATTTTTAAATTTTTGGGGTCTAAATTAGCATATAGTACAATGCCATAGGAAATGTAAGAAAAAATGATGGGGTTTTACCTAAATCTTGTAGAGGTGAAATTTTTTTTATTTACTTTGTTGGAATAAGAGCTGTAAGGACAGTTCAAAACTGGCATTAATAAGAGAGTTCAAAAAATGTAAATATTAAAAATGAAAAACTGTCTAGCCCTGTCCCAATCATGTGTTTGACTGGAGGGTCCCAGGATATAAGCATTTTTTCTACTGTGATTTTTGTGACCTGAAGTTTTTCAAAATCTTAACTGGTTGGAGGACATAAATCTAACAAAGTTGTTCGTGCTTTATTTTTTGGAGACTTGTTCATATTGTAATACCCACACAGACACATCATTTACTTGCAGTTGTAGGGAAGCGTTGTGAATCCGAATTTATTTCATGCCCCCTTTTTGGAAATAACACTGAGAGGATCTCTAGCCTATCCCCACTTTCCGTATGCTAAAGGGCAAAGCAAGGGAAATAATTGTTAATATTATTTTAAGTTGCATCCAATCATGTGTTTGACTGGAGGGTCCCAGGATATAAGCATTTTTTCTACTGTGATTTTTGTGACCTGAAGTTTTTAAAATCTTAACTGGTTGGAGGACATAAATCTAACAAAGTTGTTCATGCTTTATTTATTGGAGACTTGTTCATATTGTAATACCCAGACAGACACACCCTTTACTTGCAATTGCAGGGAAGCATTGTGAATCCGAATTTATTTCATGCCCCTTTTTTGGGAATAACACCAAGGAGAGGATCTCTAGCCTATCCCCACTTTCCGTAGGCTAAAGGGCAAAGCAAGGGAAATAATTTTTAATATTATTTTAAGTTGCATCCAATAATTTTCAATTTAAGAGGCAACTTATTATAATATTATTCTATTTGATTAAAAGTTTTTTAAATTACTTAATTATAAAAGTATTTTTAAATACTTTGGAGTGGAATTATTAACCAAGGAGTCAGGATCCAATTTGGTAAAGTAAAAATGAGGGCGCCTAGCCTCATTTTGTATCTAGCATTCACTTTGGCATTTTGTTCACTTTCCGAATTGAGCTTTCTACTCATCCAAAGACAAATTTTTGGCTTATTTCAGAGATCTTTGAGGACGAAAAATGTCTTGGATTTCCATTTTGAAGGTGAGAAGAAAAACTTTCAGCCTCTAGCACTTGCAATTCTACACAAGAGTCACATGGTGTGCTGATTTAGAGTTTTGGTGCATATTTTTCAGGATTGGTGATTAGATTTGCAAACAAATCTGGCGATTGGCACTTGGAGAGTTCCATTGTTGGATTTTCAGAATTTAGTATTGTTGTTCATCATTATTTTTGGCTAGACCTGAAGCACCATTTTTGTAGTGGAGACTATTTAACATCGTTTCTAGCCATAAACCAGCCCAAGGTCACACATATATCAGTTATTTCTGCATATATTATTGCTGATATTGGCATATTTACCTAGAGTGTCTTCCCTAAATCAAATCCACACCATTTTTGGAGAGTTTGGAGGTGCTGTACCATCATATTTGTTGCTGATATCATCCATTTGAGGGTGAACTGCAGATTGAGGGGTTTAGATGGGTTTGCAAAGGCCATGATCAGCATTTTCCATGTTTTTTCATGACATTTGTAGAGGGTGAATCACATATAGGAGTGATCAGCCTATGATCATCATTTGTACACCCTAGAATGCTACGATCTGCATTCTACACAATTTTTCAGCGTCATATTAAGGGCGAAACACTTTGACACATTTTTTATTAGCATTTTTGGTGGCTGATATGGACAGTTTGGTATCAACTTATTCCATGTCTTCATCTTGCAAAGAGATTTGGCATTGCAAAATTTCAGAAATATTGTAATATTATTCAGATTGTTCGTGTTAATGTTCCAATATCAGACCTGAAGTATGATAACTATTTATTCTGCTGTCAAACATTTTTCCAGCTATATGTTGAGTATAATTCTCAAATGAAGTGCCAAGGGTTTTATATTTTCTTTCTAATAAAGTTGGGGATTTGATGTAGTAAGTTTCAGTTATCTACAGTAGTTATCAGCATTTTATTTTCTTTCCAGTTTGCTGTTTCTTCCACAAAAAACACACTAACAAAAAACAGAAAGCAAAAAATACAAAAAGTGGGCATTACAATTTGAGTTGATTTTGATTGGATTTTTTATTGCATTCTTGGTCTATTTTATTCTGGTTAATAATTTACAGCATTAATGAATATTTTGATCTCTAGACTTTACCCAGTGCTACACATGACATAACAATCGAGATCTCTTGGAAACATGCATGTCTGAGAGTTCTGAAGGAAAGGTGTTTTCTACTTTTAAGTTTTAACCCAGAATGAACAGATGAAGAATGAAATACTGTTGTCAAATTGCAGATTTTTGAAGCCTAAAGACAATTGATTTTCTATACATGTGTCACAATGAAACACTTAGAATTGCAATTTGGGAAAACTAGTCTTCTTCTTTTCTCTCTCTCTTACCCTCGGGGTTTTCAATTCATAGCTCAACCTGTGCCATCTTCTCTCAAACCTCTTTCTCGTTAAGTCTCTTTAATTAAGATATTTAGGACTTTTCATTAAATTACCAATGCAATTTCAATTTCTAGTTTGAATTATAAGTTTTGTCTTCGTCTTGTTTCCTCTAACTTCATCTCATATTTTTTTTTGATCTTTCCTTTTACTTCACAATTTCCTTTTTCAATCTCGTAACCCCTTTTTTAGTTAAATTTTCTTCTTTGTTTAGTTTTTTCATCATTAGGTTTGCTGTTTTATTCTATTTCTAACTTGGGATCTTTTCCTTTAATATTAAACATGAGTTTTTTAAATTTTTGGCCACTTGCAACACTATTTCGAATTTTCTCATATTTCATTAATTAGGATTATTTTATCAAATATAAAATTAAACTTAATTTTCTTGTCTTTACTCGTTTTCAAAACCTTGCTACCCCCTGCCTCTTGTTTTTAAGTTCAAATCTGTATTCCATTCCTTTACTTTCCTTTTCCTGATGATGGATCACTGAGTGTGATCTGAAACATCAATCAGAAAAACATACACAGCAAATCCAGAAGAAAAACATACACAGCAATTCCAGAAGCGACTATTATTCAACGTGGATTGTAGAAAACTTATGCCTACTATGATTGAGCTATTAGCTTGAATTAATATCACTATATGGCAGTTATACTACACCAACATTGTTCATTTGATTGTTATAGATGAGAGGCCCAAGGTTACTATTCTTTATTTTTCAGCTGTCTATGGCCATTTCTCAATGTGTTTTGCATTTTGATCTAATCAATTGTTGTTGACTTTAGGGGCTTGGGTTATGGAGAAGATCCAGAGAAAAAATCACCAACGCACGGGAATATTGTTTTAGTCCAAGCAACAGCGGGAACATTGGCAGGTGCTGCCCAATCTGTTTTGACCACTCCTTTGGATACAATAAAAACTCGTCTTCAGGTGACCTGAGAATATTCGTGAATCAATTCCAAAGCACTAGTTGATCTTTGTTTCAAGAACAAATTCCATGTATAATGCATTTTATCTCCAACCTTTATTAGTTTATTTCAGTTTTGAAACATTTTTTAAAGGCTAGATGATTTGAACACACTTGACCGTTTTAGGGAGCATAACTGAACAAACTGCAATTTCACGGAATTTGAGTCAGTCATGTTTCTTGCTGTACATCATAAGTGATAAATAAATCCTTATCTTTGTTCACTGTTATCACTGGTTATTGCGTTTATGAGTTATTTTTCTGTGTTTTTATGCTTCTGCTTTACTTGTAACATGGATATGATTATAAAAAGATGATAATTAGGGAATGCATTTTATATTAATAATTTGATATTATTGGATATGCTTTATGCTACATTTCATGCTTCACTTTTTAATCTCAGTTGTCACTACCCATATTTTCAGGTTATGGATAATTATGGAGAAGGTAGACCATCGGTCATGAAGACAACAAGACAACTATTGAAAGAGGATGGTTGGAAAGGATTGTACAGAGGCTTTGGACCACGTTTCTTGAGCATGTCACTGTCGGGAACTTCCATGATTGTAACGTATGAACTAATAAGTGAGTAATATGCTGTATGTTTATGTATCTTGGAAATATGTAGAGAATGCTAATGATGAACTTTCCTCGCCCCTTTAGAAAATTTAGTCATCATTGAGAAATAAGAGTGTTACTTCGTATCTTTCTTTTTCAGTAGGCTAAATAAAAATTGTGATATTGCTATCAGGATTCAATCGTGTAGTTTTTTGAGTGAAACTCATTGACCCATGTTTCATGAGTAGTGGTTCACAAGAACCCATCTCTCATGAGAATGAATGGAACACTTAGCACTCATTGCATCTAGGTTATGCTCACAGAGGTGAAGCACCAGGACTTCCCAGGATGCAACGAGTGCTAAGTGTTCCATTCATTCTCATGAGAGATGGGTTCTTGTGAACCACTACTCATGAAACATGGGTCAATGAGTTTGACTTAAAAAACTACACAGTTGAATCCTGATAGCAATATCACAATTTGACTTGCTGCGGAAAATATCTCCTACTTACAAATAAAAATTCTCACGCATATCTCTAATTTTATTTATTTATTTATTTATTAATATTTAGTGAAGGGAATACTATAAAGTGGCATTATTTCAATACGTTTTTAACTCTCAATTTATGCTGATAATCTTTCAGGTTTATTTTTCCTTCATAATTTTCTGTGTAAAGGAAATGCTATTGAGTGGCATTTCTTGAATATTGTATTGACTCCAATTTTATGTTGCTTATCAGAAAGATTATCCGTAAAAGATCTATGATATATTTGTGCATCTTAGCTGTTTAGGAGATGATGAATTTCAGCAGGGGTCATTGCCAACATAATCAAAGTAGTAGCAACTTTTTAATATACTACAGGTACAGAAGCACATGGCAATGCGATCTCTGTTCAATATATGTTCATTATTAATGCAAATCTGACAAGGTTATAGTTTTAAAATTTTATGTAATGTCCATCTGCAAAGATTTTTCTTATTAGGTGGAGCAATAGCTTAAGACATATCTGTTGTTTCAATTTCAATATCTATAATATTTCAAAATTACTGTTTTCTTTGCTCAGATTTTGTAAAAAATTAACTTTATTTCAATTTACTCATTTTGTTGCACTTGTATTGCATCCAGGTCTTCAACCTTCTCTATACCAACGAATTCCATTCATATTGATATTGAAAATCCCAATAGATCTATGTGCAAAAGAGTTCTTTGAACGTTTTTGGGCAAAGAGGTGTCTGCTGGACATTTTTCTCCTGATCATTTGTGTATTGTTATACAAGAGCGGAAAAAAATGGTGATTATGTAGTTGTAGATTCTTTCCTTGTTTTTAAGGGGTAAATGTGAGGCCACAAATGAAGGACCTCATCCCCAATGGATTTGAACCTTGATGACAAGAACAACAACGCAACAACTTAACCATCACATGTCAATGTCGGCAATGTGGATTCTTTCCTCAACTATCTCTGAAAATGAATAATTTTAAATTCTTTGTTTTCCTTTTATGGATTCAAGGCGCAAAACACGGTGTAACAATTCTGTTGTGCTCTCTGTGAAGGAGCCGTGCAGTTATAGTTTCTATTGCTTATAGATTGGATTCATCAAACCAAGCATTGACTATGAAGTTACTTATCATCAAAATACTCCAAACTGGATCAACAGACCCAGCACAAACAAATAATCCATCCCAAAGCAAAACCAGGTAAGGATTCTTATGAACCTTTAAGTAAATTCAGTGATAGATATCTCAAAGCAACAATTACATAATAAGTCTAATGAATGAAGTCTCCACGAAGTCAGTAATAGATATTAAAGCCACAATTTCAATTCATCTTGTTTAGGTATGGCTCAAGCAACTAGAGCATCAATCACGTGTTCGACATCAGCATCCATACCATCAATTTTTGAACGATAAGAATCGTCATGAACATTCAGACTTGAACCCCAAGCGGGGTCAGTCAATTTTGTGCAATTCTTGATTTAAATTAGCCAAGTCCCATACGTTAACAAGGTCTTGTGTATCTTTCCAAGACTGGGGCATTCCCAGCAATATGATTAGGATCATTGATTTGAGTATTTTTCTTTGTTTCCATTGTAAGTGCTTAAATTGTTTGCACCTTAGAAGTTTTGGTGCACAGTTTCCATAACCTTATTTGCAGCACTAATGATACTATCCCACGAGAATGAGCATAAGGGACCCTTGTAACATAAAATCACGCATGGTGACGTGAGAAAAAATCCTAATATTGTAAAGAGTACATGAAATGTCATCTTTTGGAGGACGCTTCCAATCAGCTTCCTCAATAGCCAATGGTCCAACAATTAGTAGATGTACATGATGAAAGAAGTTTATTAACTTCATTGCCTCTAGATTACGATTTTTTTTTCTTCCTTTGCTCATTATACCTGTGGCTATCCTGACGCAAAAACCGACATTGGTATGCTTTACCATATATATGATACCATATCTAGACACAAAAAACATGGCATGATATGACGGACAACCCCACATGGTAGACGGCAGAAACGGAGGATTTGACGGACATTTGGTCCATCTCATACGGAGTTTTTTTAATTTCTCCCGCTCAAAAATAATATACAAATTATTGATTTCAAAATCCACAAGCCGCATTTGAAGATGGGATTTGATGGAGAGGCTCATAGAGTAGGCATAGAGAGAGGGAGGAGCAGCGCAGTGCTAGACAAGATGCCCATGCAGAAAACAGAGATGCTCTTCTCGCCATTACTATATTCAAAATTTACATTTGGTTTTTTTCACTTTTTCTTTATTTTCATTTTGTTTCTCTATAATTTTGTTCTTTTGTTTGGATTGCCTTCAGTACAAAATAGATGGTAGAGGGGGATTCTTATATGAGACACAGGTAGAAGGGCAGAACTTTCTCAATTTTCAGGATTTCATTTTGTTCAAATACATTGATTTGGTTGATTTTTTGAAGCAGAAAAGGCTAGAGGCGATGTTTTGGTTTCAATTGGTAAAAATTTGAGATTTTAAAGAAAATTTGAGTTCAAGGAACTAGAAAATCACATTTACAGGTGAGAAAATTGTTGCCGACTGTTTTTTAATGTTAAATTTTGAAAATAATGACTTCAAATATTCAGTTATTTTCCTAAAATATTTTGCATAAAAATGGCTTTGAGGCTGTAAATCGTGCATTTAGGGTGGCGTTGGCATTGGAAAGAAAAGATTTGATAGGATGAGAAATTTTGTCTTGATGAAATTTTGGCTGCAAATAATCTCAGCATTGTAGGATATCCACAAAATACATTTGTTGATGGCCAAACTCCACTCTTTGTCAGCGTCCATTCTGCCTATGCCAAAATAGAAGGGGGTTTGGACATCCACCAAGAAGCAATGGAGTGGAATGTAAGAAATAATTATCACCAACTTCCCGCCCTCGTCCATTCCACTTTGTTTACTACTGCAATGTAAGATTGAAAAAACAAACATTTGGGCTTGTTGCAGGTATATCAACTAATGTTTTGTCATGGGTTTATGAGCATGGGGATGCATTGGCATCGTGATTACAGGACCCAAAAGAAGTCGGTCAATATTAAATGTTAGTTTTGATAACGTGTTTGGGCTGCAAACAGTCAAATCAAGCCGCTGGCAAAAAACTGTCAGGGCGACAAACACGACGTGCTAGCCCACTTGAAATATCGGCAAAATATGTCATGTCTTACTTAAGTTAGCCCCATCAACATTGTGGTTTCACACATCATCCCTAGTAAGCCATTTGGGACAATCGCGAAACAGCGAGTGACCATTGAACGATTCTCATTAGTCAATCTGACATTGACTTCCTACATGGCAAACAGGCCCAACAATTGACCAGCGAAGAAAATCCAACTCATCACCATATAGCTCATCCTTTTGGCCCCATCGCCGGTTTGCTTTGGCTCAACAAGGACACGTGGCAGCATCTCGCAATGCCTAACTTCCTCGCATCTCCTAATCGCGGGATCACGAGCCGTTGGATTTGATTGGCTGTTAGCAAAAAACTGTCGGGGCGGAAAACACGTGTTAGCTCACCTGAAATATCAGCAAACATGTCATGTCTTATCAAAGTTAGCCCCATCGACATCATGGTTTCGCACATCATCCCTAGTAAGCCATTTGGGACAATTGTGAAACTACAAAAGAAACCAGGGCCATCGATCCTCATGAAGATGCATGGGCCAAAAATTTTGAGAAAATTTTGTCATAGCATGGGCCCACATCACTGACAGTTGAGCTGATTGGATCCACGTGGCAAATCATGATTGCTTTCGTCATTTCACACTTATGGTTGATGAGTAGGAAGAAACAAACTGCAAAATGGCAAAAATGGGAAAACACGTCGTCTTTGCCCATGGCCCATCAGGGTGCATTTTCAATCTCGTAGCGACCATAGAAGTTTCTCCGATGAACGTCAAGTTCATAAGAGTTCGGTGAGAGTTTTACTGACATTTGATTTCGACAAGACAAAAGGGAAGCTCCAGCGAAACAAGCGAACACCAGGGGAAGGATAACATGACATGTTAGCCACTGGAAAACATGACGTGTTTAACCCACTGTAACAAATTTTAGCCCATGAGAAGATGTCTCCGATCACTTATCTCTGATGGGCTTAATGGTGGCAAAAATAACCAACAGTTACCATTATCAACAATAATGAACGTAAAAAAATTATATTTGAATATATATTTTACAATAAATGTTAGAAGTTGGAAATTTTGAGAACATCTAAATTTAGAATAAGTTTTGAAAGGAAAAAATATTAAAGTGTTGTGTAAGATTTTTTACCTTTAAATTTATATTTTATATCAATTAGTGGAAGTTAAATAGTTTTAAGAAATAATAAATTTAGAGTATTAAATTTAAAAAGATAAAATTATCAAAGAGTTTTATAGGATTTAATTTGTTGGTGAAGTTGACAAATTTTAATTTATAATAGTAAAAGATAATGTTATTAAAGATTTTCAATGTGTTCAATTATCTTTGGTTTAATGATAAAGTTGAATGGCTGTAAATAAAACTATCAAAAAATAATTCTAAATGAATGTTTACATAAAGAAAAGTTGTCATGTTCACGTAAAGAAAAGATTGTCATTTACAAATTACAAGTCACATTTTTAACTAATTTGAAATTAAAATTTATATCAAATTATAAACGAAAGGAGCTCTTTAGAAAATCTTATATTCTCTCAATTTTTTTACATATATAATAGTTTTTTTAACATACACTTAGAAAAAATTATCCTTAAATTGCAACTTTAAAAAAAAAAATTATTTATATAATATTCAACATTTTTTTTTTGATAGGCAAAGACTGAAGCCAAGATAATTTTATTAATCATATATAATATTCAACTTTTTACTAATGTCTAAATTAAAAAAAAATTAAAACCGAAATTTCCTAAACTCATAATATATATAATTCTATAAGACTTTTAATGTCAATATTTAATTCAACAAAATATCAACAAAATAATTCAAACCAATATGCACCCTTGAGTTTACAGACTAAATAAATGTACCATCTAAAATAAATTCCTTGCTAGCAAGGTGCTTGATTGTTACAAGTGTGATTGTCGTTGCACCAAAATATTCACAGGAGTTGTTTAGTCCCTTGTCACGAATCCCGAGGGGAGCGCTGACTATTTTGCCAACAATCTTACTCTTAGTGTTACCTGAGGGGATTCGAACCTGTGACCAAGCTTTGATACCACTTGTTACAAGTGCGGTTGTCATTGCACCAAAAGATCGACCTGTTAATGTCTGATACAACCACTAGACTTATAGAATCCACATGAGGTGGTTAGTCCCTTGTCACGAATCCCGAGGGGAGCGCTGACCATTTTGCCTACATTGATATAATCTAACAATTGGTTAGATGGATCAACAATGATCACATTCTTCTATGATGGATATTCATATTCATCTATCATTGGTTTGGAAATATGTTCACACTCAGGGTCTTCATGTAATCACTGTACCATAGTAACTTGACATGTGTTGGAAACTAATGTTAACGTGTGTTGGTAACTAAGGTTAACAATGCATGTCTTCAAATAAAGGTAACAATGCATGTTTGTTGAATATCCACATCTTTTGTACTAGAATCTCTCTCTCTCTCTCTCTCTAACCATAATCCATAAACCTTAAATGAGAGAGAAGAAATAATATGAGGGTAGTAAGCCCTTCTCTCCCTTATGCTCGTGCATAGTTTAAGGCTACAAGTCGAGGGATTGTGAGATATATAAGAGAATAAGAAAGGTGAATCTCTCTCTCTCTCTCTCTCTATTACCGCTCTCTACCAATTTTACCATAAATATTGGTAGAGATGGAGACAGAAATAAACCTAGAGATCGAAAGGAGGAAGAAGATTAGAGACAAAAGAACCAAAATAGATAGAGTAGTAAGATGAGATGGAGAGGTAAACATGAAAGGAGTGAGAGACTGAGGGAGACACGAGATAGAGGGGAAGAGAGGTGAAATACCTAGAGAGGGAGAGGGAGATGAGATAGAGTTTCCACGAGCAAGGGGGTGACATAGATGAACAAGGGAAGAAAGAGGAGAGACAGATAAATTATAAAGAAGAGAGAGGGAGAGGGAGAGATACAAAGAAGTATCAACATAGGAAAAACCCTCAACCTTATGTACCCTAAAGTTTGTACCATCAATCTTGCAACCTAAACCCTATGTAGAGAGGAAGAGGGAGAGATAGAGAGGTGATGGGAGAGAGAAGAGGGCGAGAAGGGTAAGTGGGAGGAGGGAGGTATAGAGAGAGGTAGAGAACTAGATAGGGGAAAAAGAGTGGGAAGGAATATGAGAGATAAAGAGATATAATAGAGTGTTGGAGTAGATTTAAAGAATGGTCGAGGGACGATAATACAACATGTTAGCAACTATGCTTTGCATAACATGACATATTAGCAACAAATGTTAGAAAATATGAACCAAATTCAACTAAATATAATGAGAGATTGATGTTAATCCTACAACTCTAAACTAAATCCAACTATAACCATAACACAACATGTTGACAACCAATCCATTGCACATAAAATTAGACAACATGACTTGTATGTGTGATTGATTAGCTAAATACAACTTTTGTCAGCTACGATAAAAAATGAACAATATGGATGGGGAAAGAAATGAGCATACTCAATTAAAAGGGATCCATCAGTAAGGAAGATAACATGACGTGTTGGCTGCAAAACTGAGAAACCAACGTGGTGTCCTGGTACCATATCATGGTCAAAAACAGTGAAATCGTGTCACTAGAAAAAGAATGTTGAGACAGCAAACATGACATATTATCCCACTATACATACTAGATCCACGTGGAAAAATATGATTAGTCGCGTGGTTTCGCACTTAACTCCGATGAGCAAGAAGAAGAAAATGCAAAATGGTGACATATTTCACCATTTCACAAAGATTCCTTGTCACCCTTCCGTAAGTGAGATATTGGGAAAACATGACTTGTTGGCCCACTAAGGAAGGTAACATGACGTGTTTTCTTTTCTTGGATTTTTTTATTATAGGTAACACGATAGTTCATAACCCTAAACCATACCTAATCCTAAAACCCTAAACCCTATAACCATAATCTCTAAACCCTATACTAGTCCCTAAACCCTAAACTCTAAACCCGATAACCATGGGTCCTAAACTCTAAATCATTTCTCCATTCTCCCTCTCTCTTTCCCCATCTCTCACTATCTCCCTCTTTTCCTTCTCTTCATCTTCCCCACCTCTCTCCCTCTCTCCCTCTCCCCCATTTCTTGTTGGAATTGGCTTATGTTGGAGTTGTTGGCATTCATGTTTTGTCATTAATGTCAACACATGTTCAATTGAAGTCTCAGTTAGACTAGTTGTCTCTGGCACAGGCAATACTAGCAGTCGTGTACATACTCTCAGAGGATGCGAGCATAGATGTGTATTAAGGGACAAGATGGGATCTTATATCTAATGTCGCTTGGATTTATGTTTTTGTTTGCATGAGTTATAATGGTTTTGGTGGAGACTGTTTGCAGAACAGTGACAGAGAATTATGGTAGTGTTAGCCTCTGAGTTTGGTGGATAACATGGATGCGAGCACGTGTCATGTTATGCGAGCTTGGGGAATGTCAGGTGACATATTGAGGAATATTTGTTATGATTCTTGGGTCGCAAGACTCTTGGTGATGTCCGCTGTGGTGTGTGTTATGGAGAAGACCTATTTGTGGCCGACTTCAAAGATGTGGCGTGTGTTATGGATGGCGAGCGTGGATTGCGAATCTTGGATTATATTTGATGATTTGTAATTGATGTTTACTTGTTCAAGTTACTGTGTGTATCTTAGCAAGGGGTTATGTAATTGTTTGTGTGATGGGGAAGTCTTAATTGGCCGACCTAATTTCTTTATTTGTAATCTGTATAAAGGAGAGTTGTTTTCTTTTGTGGAGAGGTGTGGAAGCTGTGAGCTTGTATTTAAGAAGTCTGTGGGATGTAGAGTAGAGATAGTGATTGATGAACTTCATTGGAACTGTATAAGAAAAGCTAGTTGTTATCAGTCAGTTTGCTGGATATTATATATTTGTATATATGTATCTCTGACAGTGAGTCTTGAAGGTGGATTTAACCTTCTTTAGGCAGTGTGCCTGGGTCGTGAGCCTGTTGTTTCTCTTGACTCCTAACACGGTCTGTCCTTTAACATGGACTATAACCCGTATATAATAATCAGCTCCTAACATAGCTAAATCTCCTAACATGGACACTATACTTTCAGTGCATTATTTGTGGGTGCTAACTCCCACCGGGGTTTTTCCTTAACAGGGTTTCCTCGACAACAATTGGTTGTGATATGGTGTTGTTGTTATTGTGTTCAACATTACATTTATCATTTGGCTTTTAAAAGTAAAATTTTATGGAATACAACTGATTCCCCTCCCCAGTTGTATTGATGGTCTATTATTGCTAACAATTGGTATCAGAGCTTCTGGTCCTTTGAGAGAAAGCTTAACAACTTGAGGCAATCCGAAAGATGGCGTTCTAGAAGAAGGAAAGTCTGAAGTTTGATCCTAAAAACTTTGACAGTTGGAAGAACAAGATGAGAACTCATATGTTGTGTTTGGGAATTGGCTACTGGATGATTACAAAGAAATATGAGTAGGTCAAGCCTGAAGATGAAAAGAAGTTGTTTTCTTGTAACATGGTTGCAAGAGAATCACTGATTAGTCCGCTCTTTGAAGGTGAATTCACAAAGGTTAAAGATTTGGATTATGCACATAAAATTTGGTCAAGATTAGAGGCACTATATGGAGATAATTTTACTAAGCAGGCGAAGTTGCAGAACTGAAAGACAAAGATGGAAATCTTGAGAAGGAGACATGATGAGAATGTTAGAGCATATGTACAGAGGGTTACTGAGGTTGTTATAGGTACTCGAAACTCTGGAGGTACTTACAATGAAGAAGACCCGATCGCATAGATTCTTAAATATTTGACACCTGTTTACAAAACCAAAGTGCAAGCGATAGAATAGATCATACCTTTGACGAAGAACTTCAACAAAGAGATGTTGATTGCGAAGTTAACTACCATTGAGGTTGCAGAGTTGGGAGATTCATTACCTAAGGCAGAATGAACATTCAAGGCGACTGTGCATAATGGCAAAAAGACTTTATCAGGCCTTTCGAGCACCAACAGATGTGACTTGCGTGAAGAGCTTGGTGAATATGTTGATGATTGGAAAAAGATACAGGAAGTAAAGAGGAAGTTGGATGAAATTGTGGCCCTGATCGCATGAAGAGAAAATACAGGTAATGGTAAGTTTGAAGGAAAGTTACCTATGAAATTTTTTCATGCAATAAGATAGGTCATTTTGCATCTAGATGTCCTACAAGGGTTCGTAAACATAAATCTAAGTTTCATAGACCTATTTATTCCAAGGATAAGGAATGTTACTATGCTAGTGAAGGTGTGTCTGATGATGATGTTGTGGATTATGATGAAATTGGATTTATTGCTATTAAAGATGATGAACCTATTCATGATGAGAAAGCCCTAGTTTCACGTGTTGAAAAGAAATCTGAATGGATCATAGACAGTGGTTGTTCAGATCATATGACTGGTGATAGAAATAAGTTTTTTCAGCTAACTAAATATGATGGTGGTGTAGTCATATTTGGTGACAACACTCGTAAGTTTATCATTGGAGTGGGATCGATTTCTCTTGATGGTAAAACTGATACTGATAATGTATTGCTCTTTGATGGACTTAAGCTTAACTTGTTGAGTGTTGGAAAGCTTTTAGACAAGGGTTATAATTTGAATTTTAGTGATGGGAAATGTTCTATTAGAAGTCAGTCAAGAGATTTGATCCCATCAAGTACTAAGTCAAGAGGCAATGTATTTGAGCTGAATACTGCAGAGGCTTCTTGTTTTGTTGTGAAGCTTGATGATAGCTAGTTATGGCATAGAAGATTTTGTCATATAAATTTTGATAACATTGTGAAATAAAGTATGACATGTTTTTAGAGATCTACCAAAGATTGTGAAACCTTCTAACACTATGTGTAGAGAATGTGTGATGGGGAAACAAACTAGAAGCAGTTTTCAAAACAAATCTTACTCAGCAAAAAGGAAGTTGGATCTAGTGCATACAGATCTGTGTGGTCCTACAAGAACAAGATCTTACTATGGTGAAAGGTATTTTATACTTTTTGTTGATGACTTTTCTAGGATGATGTGGGTTTCATTTCTTAACGAGAAATCTGAGGCTTTTGATAAATTTAAGATTTTTAAAGCAAAAGTTGAGAATGAATCCGGTTTGAAGATAAAATGTTTAAGGTCAGATAGAAGTGGAGAGTTTACTTCAGATATATTCAATACCTACTGCGAAGAGCGTGGAATATACAGACAAACATCAGCTCCTAGGACACCACAACAAAATGGGATTGCAGAGCGAAGAAATAGAACTATATTAGATGCTGCCAGAACTATGTTGCTTGAAGGAAATGTGTTGCATGTTCATTGGAGATAAGTTATTTGTACTGCAGTTTACACTTTGAAAAGAATTCAGATCAGATCCTAAAGAAACTCATCTTGCTGCAGTAAAGAGAATATTTAGATATCTGAAAGGAACACTGGAATATGGTTTATGGTATGAAAAATCTGATGATTTTGTTTTACATGTTTATACTGATGATGATTGGGCAAGAATTGTTGATGACAAAAAGAGCACAAGTGGTGGTGCATTTTTTCTTGGGAAAAGGTAAGTTTCCTGGTTAAGTAAGAAGTGGGATTGTATAGCTCAGTCTACTGCTGAAGTAGGATTGTATAGCTCAGTCTACTGCTGCTATAAATTGCACACAAATTGTTTGGATGAAGCAGATGTTGAAGGACATTGGGATAATTTTTGAAGAGCAGATGATTATTCATTGTGATAACACTAGCACAGTGAATATGTCAAAGAATCTAGTTATGCATTCAAAGACTAAACTCTTTCAATCAAGTATCATTTCTTGAGAGACAAGGTTGCGGTAAGGGAGATCAGATTAGAGTATATCAACACAAAGGAATAAATAACATATATATTTACAAAACCTTTTCCAAAGGATGCCTTTGAGTATCTCATAGGTATGCTTGGGGTGAGAGCCCCTCCTTGCGAGAACTAATTGATGCAGGAATGCATCAGTCTAGTGGATTTCAAAGCTATATCATTTCCTAGACTTGATGTTTGGATCTAGTCCTCAAGGGGAGTGCTCGCAAGAACAAAATAGAACATATTTGGGTGTTTAAGCACCTGGTTGCTGCAGACATGAAGATTTGAAAAAGCTACACCTTACAGAGGTGAGATGGTCAGATATAGAGTCATGGCACCCTTTTCCATTGATGTCAAAGGGGGAGAGATTCAGTAGAAAATCCCTACTATTTTAGGAAGAGCTGTTGAGAAAATTGTATTGAGATGGGTACTTTTGGATTGATTGATTATCTCATATGTTGCCATCAATGCCAAAGGGGGAGATTGTTGGAATTGGCTTCTTTTGGAGTTGTTGGCATTCATGTTTTGTCAATGATGTCAACACATGTTCAATTGAAGTCTTAGCTAGACTAGTTGTCCTTGGCACGGGAAAAATTGGCAGTCGTGTACAAACACTGTACGGACTCTCAGAGGATATGAGCACATATATGTATTAAGGGACAAGCTCAGATCTTATATCTAATCTCACTTGGATTTATGTTTCTGTTTGCATGAGTTACAACGATTTTGGTGGAGACTATTTGCAAAACAGTGACAAAATTATGACAACACGTTAGTCTCTGAGTTTTGTGGATAACATGGATGCGATCACGTGTCATGTTATGCGATCTTGGGGAGTCTCAGGAGACATGTTGAGGAAATTTTTTTTTATGATTCTTGGATCATAGAACTCTTGGTGACGTCAGTTGTGGTGTGTGTTATGGAGAAGACCTATTTGTGGCCGACTTCAGAGATGTGGCGTGTGTTATGGATGGCGAGCATGGATTGTAGATCTTGGATTATATTTGATGTTTTGTAATTGATGTTTACTTGTTCAAGGTATTGTGTGTATCTTAGCAAGGGGTTATGTAATTGTTTGTGCATTGGGGAAGTCTTAATTGGCCAACCTAATTATTTTATTTATAATTTGTATAAAGGAGAGTTGTTTTCTTTTGTGGAGAGGTGTGGAAGCTGTGAGCTTGTATTTGAGAAGTTTGCTTGATGTAGAGCAGAGATAGTGATTGATGAACTTCATTGGAGTTGTTTAATAAAATATTGTTGCTATCAGTCAGTTTGTTGGATATTATATCTTTGTATATCTGTATCTCAGACATTGAGTCCTGAAGGTGGATTTAACCTTCTTTAGGCAGTGTGTCTGGGCAGTGAGCTTGTTGTTTCTCTTGACTCCTAACAGGGTATGTCCTTTAATAGGGATTGTGTACTGTATGTAATAATCAGCTCCTAACAAGGCTAAATCTCCTAACAGGGATACTATACTTTCAGTGCATTATTTGTGGGTTCTAACTCCCATCGGGGGTGTTCCCTTAACAGGGTTTCCTTGACAACAATTGGTTGTGTTATGGTATTGTTATTGTGTTCAATATTGCATTTATCATTTGGTTTTTAAAAGTAAAAGTTTATGGCATACATCTGATTCCCCCCCCTCAATTGTATTGATGGTCTATTATTGCTAATCTCTCTCTCTCTCTCTCTCTCTCTCTCTCTCTCTCTCTCTCTCTCTCTCTTCATAAACCCTAAACCCTAAATATTTAACTCTATGCCCTAAAATTTAAACCCTATAACTATAAGTCGTTAACTCTGTGTGTGTGTGTGTGTGTGTGTGTGTGTGTACACACATATCCCCATTTCTCACTGTATATATCACCCCTCTCTTTCCCCATCCAGGTCTCTCATGTCTCTCATATTATTGATTATGCACATTCATAGGCTAACATTTTTGAGCCACATATGTAGCATGAATAATGGAAACAAATAATATAGGGCATTTGAAAGTTTGACTTGTTTACCAATATGCACCTCAATTAGTAACATTCATAATTTTTGCAACGCCATTGACTTTAACCTAAATGTGTTAGAAAAAAAACTTTAGATAAGAGACATATTAGATGAAGGTGCCTCATATCGGTTATCTTTGATGGGCTAATGTTGGTTAAAAATGCTAATAGTATACTAAAGAAGAAATAGTGGTATGACATAATGGGTTGGTATTATGTATCCAAAACATTGTACCAAATGTCATTGGATTTTTAAGCACCAATCTACATGTTACACAAAACACACTATGTTTGATATCTTATAATTGAAAAACACCATGATTTGTAGGTCCACATCACACGGTACACAAAAAATATTATGTTTTATATCACCATGATTTATATCTTATCTCTCCTATCACCACTCTATCTCTCCCAAAGTTTCTTATTTGCATGGAGTTTAGGGTGTACAATTGATGGTACAAGGTTTAGGGTACATAAAATCATGTTGGAAAATACAATTTCTTTTTGGGTTTTCTTTCAAATATACATTTTAAGTCAACATAGAAGACATGGAATAAGTCTATATCACCGTTAAAAATAAAATAATTTTAAAACCAAGAAGAGAGAGAGAGAGAGATGGTATGATGTAGAGTGATAGAGATATGGAGATATAATGAGATACAAAGAGAAGGGGAAGGGAGAGATGGGTAGAGGGATAGATCTTTCTCTCTAATGAGATTGATATCATTCTTTGTAAATCTCTTCCTTGTTTGGAAGTATGTCTTATATAATTGATTTGCCTACTAAGTTTGAATAATGTGGAATTATTTTCCTTCCTCTCTTCATTGCCTCTTTTTGGATGTGTATTGTTTCATGGTGGTACATAATTTCTTAATATAATGACATTTTTTTTTATCATGTAACAGTCTTTTCTTATAAAGATCTATCTGTTACTCTAGGTAGGGTTTCTACCGGTTTCAAAGAAATTGACATAAATTTTACAAAATTCTTCTAGGGCCAACATGTCACATTATCTTCTACGGTGGGCCAACACGTCATGTTTCCCCAATGTCACACTTAACTTTGGCGAGCCGAAAGAAGGAATTGTGAAATGGAAATTTTTTTTCCATTTTGCAAAGATGTCTTTTCGCCCTTGCAAAATTGGGAAAATGTGACGTGTTGGCTCAATGGAGAAGATAACATGATGTCTAATTTTATGTGTAATGGATTAGTTGCTAACACATCATGTTATGATAGTGTGTGGATGCCCCTATACTATATTATCAAATATCATAAAATTAAATCTAATATAGACCATTTTTAAAAGAAAGGTCATAATTAGCAATGAATACCTCCCTATAAGATATACTTTCAAGGAGTACCTCTATTTTTGTGTGTGTGTGTGTGTGTGTGTGTGTGTGTTGAAGAAAATTATTAAATTATGTATTGTCATTGATGTATACATAAATGTAGTGATGTTACACAAATGTCTATACCTAAACCGAGCACAGTCAGTGTATGCCAAGCTCTCTCGGGCATTGAAGAAGACTCCAATATCATCCAAGTGATTTTTGGTTCTAATAAATTTCACTCAGGCAATACAGTAATGGTCGGGCATCGAAGGATAACAATGTTAACCGAGTTATGCATTTAGTTTCAGCCAACTAACAACAATTTACACTTAAAGTTTAATTTCTTAATTGCAACCAACAAACTTGATTATTATTATTATTTTTAAGGTTATTCAAGCCAAATTGATAAGGCTTATCATATATATACAACGTCAAGTTTGGATTGAATGTGTGAGTTTGTGATATGAAGAGTGAAGGCGAAATAAGAGGGAATTCTGATTAAGGACAGAATATCCTAACAGAGCTGCATAAGAATATTTGATCAGTGAGGATCCAGTTTAAATCCAGAACAGAGATCTGAATTAGAAAAGATAGTTGCTTCTTCATACAAGTCAATCCATTGTTACTCTCTAACAATTGTAGCAGTGATCCAAATCTCTTTACAGAGTAGACTTAACAGTCTTTCATAAATCCTGTCATAAGGTGGCATTTCTACATTGAAGTGTTTAAAGACCTCCTAACAAGGCCACTCCTTACAGGGTGATTAAATCCTCTAACAAGAACACACCTTAGACTATGTTTTGTAACCTTTAACAGGGTTGGCTCCTAACAGGGCTTACTTCGGAAGAGTGAAAAACAATAACTAGTTGCAATTGGTGGTTTTCCCAAATTGGGTTTCCACGATAAATCTTGGTGTCATCGGTGTACATGTTATTTTATTTATGCTTTATGTTTCTGCACTTAATCACTAAAGGATAATCACACTTAATATCTTAAGATTGCTTTGTTAACCGAGTAACAACAAAATATCTTTATTAATTGAGTAACAATGATAAGTTTGATTAAGACATCTAAGGGACTTGGATTTTTTTTTTTGGTAATTGATTCACCCCTCCCCTCTCAATTACTCAACCCATTTCCAACAATTGGTATCAGAGAATTTGGTGCTTTCAGGGAAGGTTTCAAGGCCTAAGCTAAAGATCAGAGATGTCTTACAGAAGGGAGATCCCCAAGCTTAACAAAGACAACTTTGTTGCATGTCAAGAATTGATGAGGCTACATCTATCTACTATTGGAGATATTGGTTTGCAATTCTTGGACCACAAGTATATAGAACCACTGAGACCTATGTCTGTGGATCAGATGGTGGACATGAAGAATCACAACATAATGATGATTGATATTGCCTCTTCAGTCAATTATCCAAAATTTGATGAAGTCAAGGACTGCCCTACTGCCTATGATATGTGGAAGAAACTACATGATATCCATGGAGGAGATGACAATGTAAAGAGAGCCAAAGAAGAAAGTCTCAGAGGTCAGTTTGATCATATGAAAATGAAAGAAGGAGAAGACATAGCAAAATACAGTGAAAGAATCAAGAAAAGTGTCAGTGCCATCAGAGCTTCAGGTGGAACAATTGAAGACAAAACAGTGGTTAGTAAGGTATTGAGAACTTTACTTCCTATCTATGCAATTAGAGTTTCATCTATTCAAGAGATGAGGTGCAGTAATGATATAACTCTAGATGCATTGGTTGGAAGGCTAACAACTTTTGAGTTGGACAATTTTGACAATTATTCTCCTAATCCTAGCAAATTTGAGTCTGCATTCAAAGCTAAATTAAACCTTGGTAAGATGGAAAGAAAATCAAAAGGAAAATAGATTGACAGTGATAGTGATGATGATTCTGATGATGAAGATCTAGAAATCATTGAAGCATTACTTGCACAGAGAGCTGCCAAAGGAAAAGGACAATACAAAGGAAGAATACCATTGATTTACTTTTCATGTGATGAGGTTGGTCATATTGTTGCTAAGTGTCCAAAAAAAGAAGACAAAGGTGAGATAAAGTTCAATAAGGACAAATGCAAGAAAGATTTCAAAAGTTACAAACGCTAGAAGGACAAAGGTAAGAAATCTTGTTATATTGCAAAAGATTCTGATAGTGATGAAGATGAAGATGAAATGGTTTACATTGCTATTAAGGATGAGTCGGGCAATGAAGAAAATGAAAAGAATGCATTTTTCTCTCATATTAATGACACTTGGATAATTGATAGTGGTTGTTCTCACCACATGACTGGTGATAAAACTAAATTTGAACATCTTGAGCACTATGATGGTGGGAGTGTCAGTTTTGGGAATGATGAACCTTGCTATGTGAAAGGTAAGGGTTGTATTTCTCTAACTGACATAATCAAATGTGATAATGCTTATTGGGTTGAAGGACTAAAGTGTAATCTACTAAGTGTGGCACAACTAAATAACATTGGTTTCAAGGTAGAATTCATGAATGGTAAGGCCAAGCTCCTGAATGGTAAAGGAAACTTAGTTGGAACTGGTAGGAAAACAAAAGGTAATCTATTCTATCTTGATCTCACTGAAATTTCATTTTTTATTACACAAGTAGAAGAAAGCTAGTTATGGCATAAAAGATTATGTCATGTGAATTTTGATAACCTGGTCAACATAAGAAATTAACATAAGAGTAAGAGGTATTCCTATTTTGAAGAAACTTGAATTGGCAATATGCAAACAATGTCAAATTGGGAAGATGGGACAAACTAGTTTCAAAAGCAAGAATTACAATACTGAAGAAGTCTTGGAGTTAGTGCATACTGATCTGTGCAGACCAATTGGAACAACAAGTTACACAAGAGAGAATTATTTCATTCTATTTGTTGATGATCATTCCAGAATGATGTCTATTATGTTTTTCAAGGAGAAATCAAAAGATTTTCATAAATTCAAGTGGTACCTTGCCAGAGTTGAGAAGGAAACAGGAAAGAAACTAAAATGCCTAAGATCTGATAGAGGAGTTGAATTCATTTCTAATGAGTTCAATGAATTCTGAAATGAAAGAGGAATTAAGAGACAAGTATCTGCCCCGGGTACACCACAACAAAATAGGATAGCAAAAAGAAGAAACATATCTATTATGGATTGTGCAAGAACCTTGATGATTGAAAAGAATGTTGCAACCAAATACTGGAAGGAAGCTATCAACACTGCAATTCACACCTTGAATAGAGTTCAACTAAAGAAAGGTACTGAGCAGACACCTTTTGAATTATGGTATGGCTATAAACCCAATATTCGTTATTTCAAAGTATTTGGAAGTAAATGTTACATCTTGAAGGAAGAAAGAAATGGAAAATTTGATGTAAAAGGTGATGAAGGCATATTCCTAGGCTACTCCTCTAAAACAAAAGCATATAAATGTTTGAATCTTGCTACTCATAAAATCATAGAAAGTGTACATGTAAAGATTGATGAGTTTTCATAGAGAAGTGAACAACAGAGTAGTAAAGAACCTAAGGAATATAGGAACTTTGTGTATTATGAACCTGATACTCCACCTAAGACACAAGCAGTGGTGATTGGACAATAATCGTGCCAACCACTGAATTCATCAGCACAAACTTTGTTGCAACCTATGCAACATGATATGCTAACTCTTGAAACCGGGTCTTAGACTGAAGAAACTAAGTCATAGACAGAGGCACCCGAGTCTCGGACAGAGGCACCCGAGTCTCAGACAATGGAACCCGAGTCTCAGTCAGAAGAACAGAACAAAATATAATATTTGAGCATGGTGAACCAAGTGGAGCAAGCCCAAAATCAAAGAGGAAAGAACCTGTACTTGCCAAATATGTCAAAAGGCATCATGCAACTGAGAAAATAATTGGAGATCAGACATAGGGTATAATGATAAGGAACCAACTTAAAGGTACATGTTTTCTTAGTGAAATTGAACCTAGATCCATTAAAGATGATTTGAATGATGAAAGTTGGATAGAAGCCATGAATGAAGAGATTGAGAAGATAGAAAAGAACAAAACCTAGACTCTTGTGCCTAGACCAAAAGACAAGAATGTGATTGGTACTAAGTGGGTTTTCAAAAACAAGATGAATGAAAGAGGTAAAGTTTCTAGAAACAAAGCAAGATTAGTGTGTAAAGGTTAAGCTCAAGAAGAGGGTATTGATTATGGAGAAATTTTTTCTCTTGTTACAGGACTTGAAGGAGTCATAACTCTTCTGGCATATGCAACACATAAAGGATTCAAGGTATACCAAATGGATGTGAAATCTACATTCTTGAATAGAATTCTGGAAGAGGAAGTCTATATTGAGCAACCTGAAGGTTTGTTGATCCTAACAAAATGAATATGGTTTGCAAATTGCACAAAGCCTTGTATGGACTAAAGCAAGCTCCTAGAGCCTGGTATGAGAGACTACATGGTTATCTGATAAGTATTGGATTTCAAAGAAATAATGATAATAGTAGCTTGTACATCAAATAAGGACCTCAGAACAAGATACTATTAGCAAAGATATTTGTTGATGATATACTATTCACTAGATATGATGATTTATGCAAAGCATTCTCCGAAGCTATGAGTAAGGAATTTGAGATGTCTATGTTTGGTGAAATCAAATTCTTTGTTGGTTTACAAGTTCATCAGATGAAGGATGGTATCTACATTACTCAGTCTAAATAAATCAAAGAGATACTAAAGAAATTTGGAATGGAAGATTCTAGACCAGTTGGGACACCTATGTCTACTGGACATAAGTTGTCTAAGGATGATGACTCAAAGGAGGTAAATCAGACTACCTATAGATCCATGATTGGTAAACTTCAATATGTTGTTCACACTAGACCTGATATTGCATTAACAGTTGGTATTGTTGCAATATTTTCAGCTAATCCTAGAGAGAATCATTTGATGGCTATCAAAAGAATTCTGAGATATCTTAAGGGTACTGAAGATTATGGATTATGGTATAAGAAAGGAGGAAAATTTGATTTGAAGACTTTTATTGATGTTGACTGGGCAGGAAGTGTTGATGACAGAAACAAAACCTGTGGTGGAGCATTCTTTCTTGGTAAGAGGTTAGTTTCTTGGACCAGTAAGAAACAAAATTGCATTTCTCAGTCTACAGCAGAAGCATAGTATGTTGTTGTAGCAGTAAATTGTTCAAATATCATATGGTTCAAATAGTTGTTGTCAGGTATGAAGGAGGAAATCAAAGAACCAATTGTTATCTACTGTGACAACACTAGTGCTATTAACATTTCAAAGAACCCTGTGATGCATACTAAGACCAAACATGTTGCAATAAAGTATCATTTATTGAGGGAATTGGTTCAGGATAAGGAAGTAAGATTGGAATATGCGAATACTAAAGAAGAAATTGCAGACATATTCACAAAACCTTTACCTAAGGATGCATTCTTGTATCTTAGAGGAAAGCTAGGGGTGATTCCCCTAACTGAGGCTCTCTAAACCCCAAATTAGTGATGCATCAACTGAGCTACAGTACAAGATCTAACAAGTTGACGCAGATTATTAGAGCTTATTGCATATGAATCAATACAACAGTTACATTACAACTTCATTGGATGGTGTCTTTGGCATTGGTTGTCAAAGAGGGAGATATTATTGATTTCATGCCAAAATAAATTATTAAAGTAAAATATTATTGATGACAGAGGGAGAAATTTTATTAAAAAAAGATTATTGATGTAAGAGGGAGAAATTTGAATTTCAGAGATTGTGAAGACAGAGGGAGTTTTCTTGATGAGAATCAGAATGAAGCTAAGGACATTAATAAAATTTTATTCTTGTTTTTGTTGCTCTAAAAATTCTTTGTATAATGACATGTTGTGTTTCCATCAATGACAAAGACAGAGATTGTTGAAGACACTTATTCAATTGTGTATTGTCATTTATGTATACACAAATGTAGTGATGTTACAAAAATGTCTATACCTAAACCGAGCACAGTCAGTGTATGCCAAGCTCTCTCGAGAATTAATGAAGACTCCAATATCAGCCAAGTGATATTCAGTTCTATCCGAGTTCACTCAGGCAATACAGTAATGCTCGGGCATTGAAGGATTATAGTGTTAATCGAGTTATGCATTTAGTGTCATCCGACTAACAATAGTTTACACTTTATGTTTAATTGGTTAATTGCAGCTGACAGACTTGAGTTTTATTATTATTTGGAAGGTTATTCAAGCCGACTTGACAAGGCTTATCATATATATACAAGGTCAAGTTTGGATTGAATGTGTGAGTTTTTGATATGAAGAGTGAAGGCGAAATAAGAGGGAATTCTGGTTAAGGACAGAATATCCTGACGGAGCTGCGTAAGAATATTTGATCAGTGAGCATCCAGATTAAAGCTAGAATAGAGATCTGAATCAGCAAAGACAGTTGCTTCTCCAAACAGGTCAATCCATTGTTACTCTCTAATAATTGTAGCAGTGATCCAAATCTCTTTACAGAGTAGACTTAACAGTCTTTCATAAATCCTCTCACAAGGTGGCATTTCTACATTGAAGTGTTTAAAGATCTCTAACAAGGCCACTCCTTATAGGGTGATTAAATCCTCTAATAGGTTCACACCTTATAGTGTGTTTTGTAACCTTTAATAGGGTTGGGTCCTAACAGGGCTCACTTCAGAAGAGTGAAAAACAATAACTAGTTGCAATTGGTGGTTTTCCCAAATTGGGTTTCCACGGTAAATCTTGGTGTCATCTGTGTACATGTTATTTGTTTTATGCTTTATGTTTTTGCACTTAATCACTAAAGGATAATCACAATTAATATCTTAAGATTGCTTTGTTAATCGAGTAATAACAGAATATGTTTATTAACCGAGTAACAGTGATAAATTTGATTAAGACATCTAAGGGACTTGGATTTGTTTTTGTGGTAACTGATTC
>MU223795.1:2955810-2997028 GCA_018584345.1 Thuja plicata
TATATTACCCCTATTCCTACCCCCCTCTATTTATGTGTGTGTTCTTTTGTCTCTCATCTTCTCCCTCCCTTTCATCTCTAGGTTTCTTCCTCCCTTATTCCTCTCTCACTCTCTATCTCCTCCAGCCTCCTTACCTCTCTCTCTATGCTACTACTAATGGCAAAATTACAAGAGAGAGAAGGTGGTAAGAAAGAGGGGAAAGGGACCTTGGAGGAAAGAGAGAGTGTGTGGTAGGGTGATGGGAGAGAGAGGGAGGGAGTAAGAGAGTTGGAGAAGAGGGAGAGAATGAAAATATGGAGAGAGTAGGCAATCAACTCTAGATCCCAACCTCCAAGTACGCACATGCAAAACCAAACACCTTTCATGAGGAGTAGGTTGTTTGATTGTTCCATCACAAAGGAACCCTCTCCCACTCACATATCAAGTTTGTACTAGCACTATCAACGCGGTTGATGTATCAATTAATATTTTAAATGTGTAATCCCCCCATTCCCAATTTATTTGTTTAGGTTATCACTTTATTAAACAACTCGTCAATTAGTTACCCTGGCAGCCACTTAGGGCCCCGACCCCCATTGACATCCACTCACCTACAACACCTAGGTTCTTTACCCAAAATAAAAGCATATCAAATGCACAAGGGAATCACATCACATCATGAAATTAAGTCATAAGTCTCATAAGAACATCAAAGTATCACATTTTTAGGTTTAGGTGTTCACTTATTGCCCCTAATCTACTAGACAACCCTAAACCCCATACATACATTCATACAGATTCAAAATGGATAAGATATCATCAAAACTTATCAATCATGAATACACTTCATTAATCATAGTTATCAGAGATCATAATCCTGAAAAAATAGGTCCTAAGTGCCCATGTTACCCTCACAAAACCCTAAGACATCCTTTTGACCTAATTTATGACCATCTAGAGAAGCTACACACTCACATACTGAAGTAATGCACTTATAGGATAGATCAACGCACTTAAAGGATAGAAAAATGCACTTGACAGTAGATCAACACACTTGGGGTGTTGAATGAATGCACTTATAGGTCTAAAATGATGCACTTAACTCGCAACATTTTAAAAAAAAAGATAAACATTCCAGATTGACTTTACGACTAAAAATGGGAAAAATTAGAAAACTAGAAGTAGAATCTGAGGAAGACCCATTTGAGATCTCCTCAATTAATTTCCAATAACATCAATAAAAAAATCTGAAACGTCGTATCAATGTGTGCATTTGTTTATGAACAAAAATAGGTCTATATGAAGAAATGAAGAGATAACATCACATAATAATTCAAAACTCCCATAAACTTATTCTAGAAGGTATTTAATGTTTCCCAAACATAGTATAACCATAGAATATACATAGAAACATTATAAGACTTTCATTTAATCCTCACAAAGATCACGCTTTCAGAGAAAATATCAAATTCAATACACACAAGCCCAAAATACACATTATTAAAGCAAAGTTTTTTTCTTGGGTTGAATACTACCTAGAATCCTGCGGAGAACCTTAATGGATGAAGCCAAGGATGATCCAAAAAATCTAGCAAGAAATCCAACCCAATTGCAATCCACTCCAAAAGAAACTCCAACCAATGAAAATAAGATCAGAAGACTTCGTGCAAATAAAATCTCTCTCTCTCTCTCTCTCTCTCTCTCTCTATACACACACATATCCCCCTTTCTCACTATATATATATCACCCTCTCTTTCCCCATCTAGGTCTCCCATGTCTCTCATATTATTGATTATGCAAATTCATAGGCTAACATTTTTGAGCCACATATGTAGCATGAATAATAGAAACAAATAATATAGGGCATTTGAAAGTTTGACTTGTTTACCAATATGCACCTCAATTGGTAACATTCATAATTTTTTCAACATCGTTGACTTTAACCTAAATGTGTTAAAAAAAATCTTTAGATAAGAGACATATTAGATGAAGGTGTCTTATATCGGTTATCTTTGATGGGCTAATGGTGGTTAAAAATGTTAATACTATACTAAAGAAGAAATAGTTGTATGGCATAATGGGTTGGTATTATGTATCCAAAATATTGTACCAAATGTCATTGGATTTTTAAGCAACAATCCACATGGTACACAAAACACACTATGTTTGATATCTTATAATTGGAAAAATACCATGATTTGTAGGTCCACATCACACAGTACACAAAAAAATATTGTGTTTTATATCACCATGATTTATATCTTATTTGTCCTATCACCACTCTATCTCTCCCAAAGTTTCCTATTTGCATGGAGTTTAGGGTGTACAGTTGATGGTACAAGGTTTAGGGTACATAAAATCATGTTGGAAAATACAATTTGTTTTTGGGTTTGCACTAAAATATTCATTTTAAGTCAACATAGAAGACATGGAATAAGTCTATATCACCATTAAAAAAAAATTATTTTAAAACCAAGATGAAATAAATCACAAACCTAAGTGATGCAATCATCTTCCTTCTCATACTAATAGATTTCCTTAAGGGAAAATGATAGACATATTAATGAGTTGAAAGCATTGGATTAGATGTAAACAATTATTTCCCTCTTGTCTAACTATTTTTAATATGCATGTATTACAATCGGGTATACACTTGATGTTAGAACTTCTCATCTAACTATAATAGAGAGGGGCAAATAGAGGGAGAGAAAAAGAAAAAAAAAAGAAAGGGAAAGATAAAGGAGAGAGAGGAGGAGGGAGAGATATATAGATATATAAATGATATGATGTAGAGTGATAGAGATATGGAGATATAATGAGATACAAAGAGAAGGGGAAGGGAGAGATGGGTAGAGGGATAGATCTTTCTCTCTAATGAGATTGATATTATTCTTTGTAAATCTCTTCCTTGTTTGGAAGTATGTCTTGTATAATTGATTTGCCTCCTAAATATGAATAATGTGGAATTATTTTCCTTCCTCTCTTCATTGTCTCTTTTGGATTTGTATTGTTTCATGGTGGTACATACTTTCTTAATATAATGACATGTGTTTATCATATAACAGTCTTTTCTTATAAAGATCTATTGGTTACTCTAGGTAGGGTTTCTACCAGTTTCAAAGAAATTGACATAAATTTTAAAAAAATCTTCTAGGGCCAACATGTCACATTATCTTCTACGATGGGCCAACACATCACGTTTCCCCAATGTGGCACTTAACTTCGGTGAGCCGAAAGAAGGAACTCTGAAATGGAGAAAACTTTTCCATTTTGCAAAGATGCCTTCTCGCCCTTGCAAAATTGGGAAAATGTGACATGTTGGCTCACTGGAGAAGATAACATGATGTCTAATTTTATGTGGAATGGATTAGTTGCTAAAATATCATGTTATGACATTGTGTATGGATGCCCCTATACTATATTATCAAATATCATAAAATTAAATCTAAAATAGACCATTTTTGAAAAAAAGGTCATAATTAGCACTAAATACCTCCCTATAAGATATACTTTCAAGGAGTACCTTTCTCTCTCTTTATATATATATATATATATATGTTGAAGAAAATTATTCAATTGTGTTGTCATTGATGTATACACAAATGTAGTGATGTTACACAAATGTCTATACCTAAACCGAGCACAGTCAGTGTTTTCCAAGCTCTCTCGGGCATTGAAGAAGACTCCAATATCAGCCAAGTGATTTTTGGTTCTAACCGAGTTCACTCGGGAAATACAGTAACGGTCAGGCATTGAAGGATTACAATGTTAACCGATTTATGCATTTAGTTTCATCCAACTAACAACAATTTACACTTTATGTTTAATTGGTTAATTGCAGCCGACAGACTTGAGTTTTATTATTATTTGGAAGGTTATTCAAGGTGACTTGACAAGGCTTATCATATATATACAAGGTCAAGTTTGGATTGAATGTGTGATTTTGTGATATGAAGAGTGAAGGTGAAATAAGAGGGAATTTTGATTAAGGACAGAATATCCTGATGGAGCTGCATAAGAATATTTGATCAGTGAGGATCCAATTTAAATCCAAAATAGAGATTTGAATTAGCAAAGACAGTTGCTTCTTCAAATAGGTCAATCCATTTTTACTCTCTAACAATTGTAGCAGTGATCCAAATCTGTTTATAGAGTAGACTTAACAGTCTTTCATAAATCCTCTCACAAGGTGGCATTTCTACATTGAAGTGTTTAAAGACCTCCTAACAAGGCCACTCCTTACAGGGTGATTAAATCCTCTACCAGGGTCACACCTTACAGTGTGTTTTGTAACCTTTAATAGGGTTGGCTCCTAACAGGCTCACTTTAGAAGAGTGAAAAACAGTAACTAGTTGTAATTGGTGGTTTTCCCAAATTAGGTTTCCACAGTAAATCTTGGTGTCATCTGTGTACATGTTATTTTCTTTATGCTTTATGTTTCTGCACTTAATCACTAAAGGATAATCATAGTTAATATCTTAATATTTCTTTGTTAACTGAGTAACAACAAAATATCTTTATTAACCGAGTAATAGTGATAAGTTTGATTAAGACATCTAAGGGACTTGGATTTTTTTTTTGGTAATTGATTCACCCCTCCCCTCTCAATTACTCAACCCATTTCCAACAATTGGTATCAGATCATTTGGTGATTTTAGGGAAGGTTTCAAGGCCCAAGCTAAAGATTAGAGATGTCTTACAGAAGGGAGATCCCCAAGCTTAACAAAGACGACTTTGTTGCATGGAAGGAGTTGATGAGGATACATCTATCTACTATTGGAGATATTGGTTTCCAATTCTTGGACCACAAGTATATAGAACCACCGAGACCTATGTCTATGGATCAGATGGTGGATATGAAGAATCACAGCATAATGATGATTGATATTGCCTCTTGACTCAACTATTCAAAATTTGATGAAGTCAAGGACTATCCTATTGCCTATGATATGTGGAAGAAACTACATGATATCCATGGAGGAGATGACAATGTAAAGAGAGCCAAATCAGGAAGTCTCAAAGGTCAGTTTAATCAGATGAAAATGAAAGAAGGAGAAGACATAACAAAATACAGTGAAAGAATCAAGAAAAGTGTTAGTGCCATCAAAGCTGTCAATGGAACAATTGAAGACAAAACAATGCTTAGTAAGGTATTGAGAACTTTACTTCTTATCTATGCAATTAGAGTTTCATCTATTCAAGAGATGAGGTGCAGTAATGATATAACTCTAGATGCATTGGTTGGAAGGCTAACAACTTTTGAGTTGGACAATTTTGACAATTATTCTCCTAATCTTAGCAATTTTGAGTCTGCATTCAAAGAAAAATCAAACCTTCGTAAGATGGAAAGAAAATCAAAAGGAAAATAGATTGACAGTCATAGTGATGATGATTCTGATGATGAAGATCTAGAAATCATTGAAGCATTACTTGCAAAGAGAGCTGCCAAAGGAAAAGGACAGTACAAAGGAAGAATACCATTGATTTAATTTTCATGTGATGAGGTTGGTCATATTGCTGCTAAGTGTCCAAACAAAGAAGACAAAGGTGAGAGAAAGTTCAATAAGGACAAAGGCAAGAAAGATTTCAAAAGTTACAAAAGCTACAAGCACAAAGGTAAGAAATCTGTTATATTGCAAAAGGTTCTGATAGTGATGAAGATGAAGATGAAATGGTTTACATTGCTACTAAGGATGAGTCGGACAATGAAGAAAATGAAAAGAATGCATTTTTATCTCATATTAATGACACTTGGATAATTGATAGTGGTTGTTCTTAGCACATGACTGGTGATAAAACTAAATTTGAACATCTTGAGCACTATGATGGTGGGAGTGTCAGTTTTGGGAATGATGAATTTTGCTATGTGAAAGGTAAGGGTTGCATTGCTCTAACTAAAGGAATCAAATATGATAATGCTTATTGGGTTGAAGGACTAAGGCATAATCTACTAAGGTGGCACAGATGAATAACATTGGTTTCAAGGTAGAATTCATGAATGATAAGGCCAAGCTCCTGGATGGTAAAGGAAACCTAGTTGGAACTAGCAGGCAAACAAAAGGCAATCTATTCTATCTTGATCTCACTGAAAATTCATGTTTTATTACCAAAGTAGAAGAAAGTTGGTTATGGCATAAAATATTGTGTCATGTGAATTTTGATAACCTAGTCAAAATAAGAAAGAACAAAAGAGTAAGAGGTATTCCTATTTTGAAGAAACTTGAATTGGCAATATTCAAACAATGTCAAATTGGGAAGATGGGCAAAATAGTTTCAAAAGCAAGAATTACAATACTGAAGAAGTCTTGGAGTTAGTGCATACTAATCTGTGTGGACCAATTGGAGCAACAAGTTACACAATAGAGAAGTATTTCATTCTATTTGTTGATGATCATTCTGGAATGATGACTGTTATGTTTCTCAAGGAGAAATCAGAAGCTTTTCAAAAATTTGAGTGGTACCTTGCCAGAGTTGAGAAGGAAATAGGAAAGAAACTAAAATGCCTAAGATCTGATAGAGGAGGTGAATTCATTTCTAATGAGTTCAATGAATTATGCAATGAAAGAGGAATTAAGAGACAAGTATCTGCCCCAGGTACACCACAGAAAAATGGGATAGAAAAAAGAAGAAACATATCTATTATGGATTGTGCAAGAACCTTGATGATTGAAAAGAATGTTACAACCAAATACTGGAAGGAAGCTATCAGCATTGCAATTCACACCTTGAATAGATTTCAACTGAAGAAAGGTACTGAGAAGACACCTTTTGAATTATGGTATGGCTATAAACCCAATGTTCATTATTTTAAAGTATTTGGAAGTAAATGTTACATCTTGAAGGAAGAAAGAAATGGAAAATTTGATGTAAAAGGTGATGAAGGCATATTCCTAGGCTACTCCTGTAAAAGCAAAGCATATAAATGTTTGAATCTTGCTACTCATAAAATCATAGAAAGTGTACATTTAAATATTGATGAGTTTGTAGAGAGAAGTAAAGAACGGAGCAGTAACGAGCCTAAGGAATACATAAAATTTTTGTATTACAAACCTAGTACTATACCTAAGACACAAGTAGTGGTGATTAGACTGCAATCATGCCAACCACTGAATTCATCAGCACAAACTTTGTTGCAACCTGTGCAACCCGAGCTACTAACTATTGAAACCGAGTCTCAGACTGAAGAAACCGAGTCACAGACAAAGAGAACTGAGTCGCAGACAGAGGCACCCGAGCCTCAGACAAAGGCACCTAAGTCTTAGACAGTGGAACCTGAGTCTCAGTCAGAAGAATAGAACATAATATTTGAGCATGGTGAACCAAGTGGAGCAATCTCAGAATCAAAGAGGAAGGAACTTGTACTTGCCAAATATGTCACAAGGCATCATGCACCTGAGAAAATAATTGGAGATCAGATAGAAGGTATAATGACAAGGAACAAAGTTAAAGGTAAATGTTTGCTTAGTGACTTTGAACCTAGATCCATTAAAGATGCTTTGAATGATGAAAGTTGGATAGAAGCCATGAATGAAGAGATTGAGCAGATAGAAAAGAAAAAAACTTGGAATCTTGTGCCTAGACCAAAAAACAAGAATGTGATTGGTACCAAGTGAGTTTTCATAAACAAGATGAATGAAAAAGGTGAATTTTCTAGAAACAAAGCAAGATTAGTGTGTAAAGGTTATGCTCAAGAAGAGGGTATTGATTATGGATAAACTTTTGCTCCTGTTGCAAGACTTGAAGGAGTCAAAACTCTTCTAGCATACGCAACACATAAAGGATTCAAGGTATATCAAATGGATGTAAAATCTACATTCATGAATAGAATTCTGGAAGAGGGAGTCTATATTGAGCAACCTGAAGGTTTTGTTGATCCTAACAAAAGGAATATGGTTTGAAAATTGCACAAAGCCTTGTGTGGACTGAAGCAATCTCCTAGATCCTGGTATGAGAGACTGAAAAGTTATCTGATAAGTATTAGATTTCAGAGAACTAATGAAAATAGTAGCTTGTACATCAAAGAAGGACCTCAAAACAAGATACTATTAGCAAAGATATTTGTTGATGATATACTATTCACTGGATATGATGATTTATACAAAGCATTCTCTGAAGCTATGAGTAAGGAATTTGAGATGTCTATGTTTGGTGAAATCAAATTCTTTGTTGGTTTACAAGTTCATCAGATGAAGGATGGTATCTACATTACTCAGTCTAAATACATCAAAGATACTGAATAAATTTGGAATCAAAGATTCCAGACTAGTTGGGACACCTATGTCTACTGGACATAAGTTGTCTAAGGATGATGACCAGTAAGAAACAGAATTGCATTTCTCAGTCTACAGCAGAGGCAGAGTATGTTGTTGCAGTAGTAAATTGTTCAAATATCATATGGTTCAAACAACTGTTGTCAGGTATGAAGGAGGAAATCAAAGAACCATTTGTTATCTATTGTGACAACACTAGTGCTATTAACATTTCAAAGAACCTTGTAATGCATACTAAGACCAAACATATTGCAATAAAGTATCATTTCTTGAGGGAACTGGTTCAGGACAAGGAAGTAAGGTTGGAATATGTAAATACTAAAGAAAAAATTGCAGACACATTCACAAAACCTTTACCTAAGGATGTATTCTTGTATCTTAGAGGAAAGCTAGGGGTGATTCCCCTAACTGAGGCTCACTAAACCCCAGATTGGTGATGCATCAACCAAGCTACTGTACAAGATCTAACAAGTTGATGCAGATTGTCAGATCTTATTGCATATGAATCAGTACAACAGGTACATTACAACTTCATTGGATGGTGTCTTTGGCATTGGTTGTCAAAGAGGGAGATATTATTGATGTCATGCCAAAAGAAATTATTAAAGGAAAATATTATTGATGGCTGAGGGAGAAATTTTATCAGAAAAAGACTATTGATGTAAGAGGGAGAAATTTGTATTTCAGAGATTGTGAAGACAGAGGGAGTTTGGATGAGAATCAGAATGAAGCTAAGGACATTAATAAAATTTTATTCTTGTTTTTGTTGCCCTAAAAATTACTTGTATAATGACATGTTGTGTTTCCATCAATGCTAAAGAGGGAGATTGTTGAAGATAATTATTCAATTATGTATTGTCATTGATGTATACATAAATGTAGTGATGTTACACAAATGTCTATACTTAAACTGAGAATAGTTAGTGTATGCCAAGCTCTCTCGGGCATCGAAGAAGACTCCAATATCAGCCAAGTGAATTTTAGTTCTAGCCAAGTTCACTTGGGCAATACAGTAACGGTCGGGCATTGAAGGATTATAGTGTTAACTGAGTTATGCATTTAGTGTCAGCCGACTAATAGTAGTTTACACTTTATGTTTAATTGGTTAATTCAGCTGACAAACTTGAGTTTTATTATTATTTGGAAGGTTATTCAAACTGACTTGTCAAGGCTTATCATATATATACAAGGTCAAGTTTGGATTGAATGTGTGATCTTGTTATATGAAGAAGGAAGGAAAAATAAGAGGGAATTTTGATTAAGGACAGAATATCCTGACGGAGTTGCATAAGAATATTTTATCAGTGAGGATCTAGTTTAAAGCCATAACAAAGATCTGAATCAGCAAAGATAGTTGCTTCTTCAAACATGTCAATCCATTGTTACTCTCTAACAATTGTAGCAGTGATCTAAATCTCTTTACAAAGTAGACTTAAAAGTATTTCATAAATCCTCTCACAAGGTGGCATTTCTACATTGAAGTGTTTAAAGACTGCTAACAAGGCCACTCCTTACAGGGTGATTAAATCCTCTAACAGGGTCACACCTTACAGTTTTTTTTTGTAACCTTTAACAGGGTTGGCTCCTAATAGGGCTCACTTCAGAAGAGTGAAAAATAGTAACTAGTTGCAATTAGCGGTTTTCCCAAATTGGGTTTTCACAGTAAATCTTGGTGTCATCTATGTACATATTATTTTCTTTATGCTTTATGTTTTTGTACTTAATCACTAAAGGATAATCACAATTCATATCTCAAGATTTCTTTGTTAACCGAGCAACACCAGAATATATTTATTAACCGAGTAACAGTGATAAGTTTGATTAAGACATCTAAGGGACTTGGAATTTTTTTTGGGGTAACTGTTTCACCCCTCCCCTCTCAGTTAACCCATTTCCAACTATATATATATATATATATATATATATATATATATAACCCCTATTCCTACCCCCCCTCTATTTGTGTGTGTGTTCTTTTGTCTCTCATCTTCTCCCTCCCTTTCATATATAGGTTTATTCCTCCCTTATTCCTCTCTCAATCTCTATCTCCTCCAGCCTCATTACCTCTCTCTCTGTGCTACTATTAATGGCACAATTGGCAGAGAGAGAAAATAAAGTGGTAGGGAGATGGGGGAGAGTGAGAGAAGAGGGTAAGAAACATGGAAAGGGAGATTGGAGGAAAGAAAGAGTGTGTGGTAGGGTGATGGGAGAGAGAGGAAGGGAGGGAGGAAGAGAGTTGGAGAAGAAGGAGAGAATGAAAATATGGAGAGACTAGGCAATCAACTCTAGATCCCGACCTCCAAGTAGGCACATGCGAAACCAAACACCTTTCATGAGGACAAGGTTGTTCGATTGTTCCATCACAAAGGCACCTTCTCCCACTCACATCCCAAGTCTGTACTAGAACTAGAAACACGGGTGATATATCAATTAATATTTTTAATGTGTAATCCCCCATTCCCAATTCATTTGTTTAGGTTATCACTTTATTAAAAAACTCGTCAATTAGTTACCCTGGCAACCACTTAGGGCCCCGACCCCCATTGAAATCCACTCACGTACTGCACCTAGGTTCTTTACCCAAAATAAAATCATATCAAATACATAAGAGAATCACATCACATCATGAAATCAAGTCATAAGTCTCATAAGAACATCAAAGTATCACATTTTCAGGTTTAAGTGTTCACTTATTGCCCCTAATCCACTGGACAACCCTATACCCCATACATACATTTAGATGGATTCAAAATGGATAAGATATCATAAAAAATTATCAATCATGAATACAGTTCATTATTCATATTTATCAGAGATCATAATCCTCAAAAAATAGGTCCTAAGTGCCCCTGTTACCCTCACAAAACCCTAAGACATCCTTTTGACCTAATTTATGACCATCTAGAGAATCTACACACTCACATACTAAAGCAATGCACTTACAGGATAGATCAATGTACTTAAAGGCTAGAAAGATGCACTTGACAGTAGATCAAAACACTTGAGGTGTTGAATGAATGCACTTATAGGTCTAAAATGATGCACTTAATTGGCAATGTTTTAAAAAAAAAAGATAAACATTCCAGATTGACTTTACAACTAAAACTGGGAAAAATTAGGAAACTGGAAGTAGAATCTGAGGAAGACCCATTTGAGATCTCCTCAATTAATTTCTAATAACATCAATAAAAAAATATGAAACATCGGATCAATGTGTGTATTTTTTTATGAACAAAAATAGGTCTATATGAAGAAATGAAGAGATAACATCACATAATAATTTAAAACTCCCATAAACTTATTCTAGAAGGCATTTAATGTTTCCCAAACATAGTATAACCATAGAATATACATAGAAACATTATAATCCTTTCGTTTAATCCTCACAAAGATCAAACTTTCAGAGAAAATATCAAATACAATACACACAAGCCCAAAATACACTTTCTTAAAGCAAAGTTTCTTTCTTGAGTTGAATACTACCTAGAATCCTGCAGAGAACCTTAATGGATGAAGCCAAGGATGATCCAGAAAATCTAACAAGAGATCCAACCCAATTGCAGTCCACTCCAAAAGAAACTCCAGCCAATGAAAATAAGAGAAGAAGACTTCATGCAAATAAAATCAATAGTAGCATAGAGAGAGAGAGGTAAGGAGGGTGGAGGAGATAGAGAGTGAGAGAGGAATAAGGGAGAAAGAAACCTAGAGATGGAAGGAAGGGAGAAGATAAGATTATATATATATATATATATATATATATATATATATTCTAGTACAAAAGATGTGGCTATTTAATAATTACGCATTGTTACCATTATTTGAAGACATACATTGTTAACCTTAGTTACCAACACACGTTAACATTAATTTCTAACACACGTCAAGTTACCATGGTACATTGATTACATTAAGACCTTGAGTGTGAACATACTTCCAAACAATTGATAAATGAATCTAAATATCCACCATAGAAAAATGTGATGATTGTTGAACCATCTAACCCATTGTCAAATGATAACAATGTTGGAAAAATGGTCAGCGATCCCCTCGGGATTCGTGACAAGGGACTAACTACCTCCTATGGATTCTATAAGTCTAGTGGTTGTATCGGGCATTGACTGGTCGATCTTTTGGTGCAACGACAACCACACTTGTAACAAGTGGTATCAGAGTCATTCAACTTTATCAACAAACTAAAGATAATTGAACACTTTGAAAATGTTTATTAACATTATCTTTTACTATTATAAATTAAATTTTGAGTTTAACTTCACCAACAAATTAAATCCTATAAAACTCTTTGACAATTTTATCTTTTTAAATTTAATATTCTAAATTTATTTTTTCTTAAAACTATTTAATTTCCACTATTTGATATAAAATATAAATTTAAAGGTAAAAAATCTTACACAACACTTTAATATTTTTTCGTTTAAAAAATTACTATTCTAAATTCATATTTTCTAAAAAATTCTAACTTCTAACATTTATTGTAAAATATAAATTCAAATATAATTTTTTTTACTTGAAAATAAATATTTTACGTTCATTATTGTTGATAATGGTAACTGTTTGTTATTTTTTCCACCATTCAGCCCATCACAGATAACTGATATGAGACATCTTCATCATGGGCTAAAATTTGTTATAGTGGGTTAACACATCATGTTTCCAGCGGCTAACATGTCGTGTTATCTTCCCCTGGTGTTCACTTGTTTTGCTGGAGCTTCCCTTTCGTCTTGCCAAAATCAAATATCAGTGAAACTCTCACGAAATTCTTATGAACATGGCGTTCATCAAAGAAACTTCTATGGTCGCTAGGAGATTGAAAATACATCTCGATGGGCCATATTTCCCCGATGGTAAGCATTTGTAAGACATGCTGCATGACTTGCCGATATCTCTGGTGAGAAAACACGTCGTGTTTTCCCATTTTTTCCTTTTCGTGGTTTGTTTCCTCATGCTCATCAAGCATAAGTGCAAAATGACGAAACCAATCTAGATTTTCCACATGGATCCAGTCAGCTCAACTGTTAGTGATGTGGGCCCATGCTATAACAATCTTTTCTCAAAAATTTTGGCATGTGCATCTTCATGAGATTCGACAGCCTTGGTTTCTTTCGCAGTACGAGTGATCAAACTGAGATAAAATCCAATGGCTCTTGTGATCCCGCGATCAGGAGATGCGAGGAAGTTAGGCATTATGGCATTGGGACATTTTTCCACTTGTCCTTGTTGAGCGAAAGAAAGCTGACGGTGGGGCCAAAAGGATGAGTTGTAAGGTGATGAGATGGATTTAGAAAAGTTGCATGGGTGGAAATTTTTTTTTTAAATAATGAGTCGTATGTCAAATCAAAAGAAAATTCAAAAAGTGGCAAAAATTTCAAATTTACTGGACAAACCATTCAAAATGTTGTAGCATTAAAGGAACTCTGACAAAGCAAATTCACAAAACTCTGACAAATTTGATTCATAAATGTTGTCATTTTATTTCGTCTGTGCTGCCATTTTATTCCGTCGGTGTTACCGTTTAAATCCGTCTACAATGGTAGAGATGATGGCATGTAATTTTATGTATGTCTCATCTTGTTTTTTCGTACAGAGTGCCATCCATGTCACTTTTGCGTTAGGATAGATGAATTCACTTATTATAGTTCCAAATTCATTGGCAAAAGTAGTTCCTTTGGCCTACATAGTTATAGATATCTATGCAAAATTAGTCACAAAGGTGTCTTCAACAAATGAAATCAACAAGATCTCAAATTTTCCTTAGGAGGATTTCCAAAATATTTTCTATCTAAATACACTAATGGCCCAATAGAAAAAATAAACAAGAGTATTCTTATTCCCAAGGAAAATGATTCATCACTATTTAAGTCACAAAACATCATCCATTCTTGTAACTTAAAGCAATGAGGACAATTTCTTATAGAGGGAAATCAATTTCATAAAATCTGATGCTTGAATAATATCATGATATGATAACATTTGTGCAATATGACATATTTTTTGTTATATGTTGATGCTCTAGATAAAAGTCTAAATTTAAAGAGAGAGTGTAATAAATACTACAAATATATAGATTGTTTAATCCTTTTGCCTTGTTGGAAACTATATGGACAATATGCCAAGGTGCCTCAAACATTTTCAAGGTGAGGACTAATTTAAGAATATGCTGATGTTTTCCATGGATTGACATCCAAGTTTAAGATTTGATAAATAGATCAAAATATCGTTAAAAGGTATGAATACAACTATTTATTCAATGAAACTAATGTCGACAATCTAGAAGGATGTCGCAATTGTCTATGTATTATTGCATGCACTCTCATTTACTCAACCATATATAAAAGTCAAATTAGGGCCTAGGAAGTCTTTTCATACTCTCATCTAAATAAGGTATACTATCAAATGGTCTTGATGTTAATAATAGTCACAAAGGCCAAGTTAATTTGTTTCATGTCATGGAATTGTTAAAATATTTAATGACCACTTAGTATAGGTCATATGGTGATCTTGAATTTCCTATGATACCTTATTTTTAGTGGTAACCAAATTATTATTTGCACTATATCTTTACTCACTAGATCAAAATAGTAAGGCTAATGACGATAGGTCTATTTGTTGGAAAAACTTATGGTCCAAAAATACAATATTATATCCAAATAAAAAAGATTTTGGCATCAAATCCTTGAGTTATAAGTTACAATTGAATATGGTGTCTATTACACACACACACACACACACACACACACACACACACACACACACACACACACACACACACACACACACACACACACACACACACACACACACACACAANACACACACACACACACACACACACACACACACACACACACACACACACACACACACACACACACACACACACACACACACACACACACACACACATCAAATGGAAGAGAGATCACAAATAAACCCCTAGAGCTTCATTGCATTTCCACGCTATGATAAAATTCTCACGTGTGATTTCATTTTTTTCTAATAATCATAGAATAGTGGTTAAATTTTTATCTCTAGGACCATCTAGTAGAAACATTCATATGAAGAAAAAATCGTATGAATTGTATTTCAACATTAAGAAGTCAATGATATTTCCTTGTTACAAAGTTATAATTTATCTCATTGGGTTTGACATCTATACCCATAGTTTGCAATGGACCTCAAGATATGTAGTAGTTTAAAATGCATTTAAGAAAATATCTAGTAAAGTGTTTGCCCCTATTTCTATTACAAAGTATCACACTCAAAATGACAACAAAAGGCCCATGTTGTCAATTATTGATGAAAAATGCCAAAGATTAACTATAATCAACTTTAATACTGATTTTCACAAATATCAACTAAAATATGATTTCCAAGATAAGATATGTTCAGCCCTAAAGAAAGCATATATCCATGTTTTTTACATATTAATCAACAGTAAAACAAGGGTGTTTTCCCTTACACAACCACAACCCATAGAATTCTAAAGAGAATAAAAACACACTAACAACATAAACACGGGTATTGGCCCTTACAAATATGGCCAAGACTAGACCATAAACAACACACTAGAAGAAAATAAAGTAGCCTACCTCAAGAGTGGGTAGATAGATCATCCACCAAGTGGGGAGGAGAATGAGAAGTTCCTACGTTGTCGTATTATTGTCAAGGCGATATTATCACAAGGATCTCCACCACAAGAGGGAGAAAGTGGTGAAACTCTTTTTGAGAGATTGTCAGCACAAGGGATAGAGTGTTGAGAAGGTTGCACATCATCAGCTAAAGGTTGGAGTAGCAGGTCAAGGAAGGTCCATGCAACTAAAGGGGATTGCATTAGCAGCAAGAGGTGGAGTAAGGTCATGCGAGTCCAAGGAGGCCAAATTTTCAGTAAGTGCATCATCATAAGGGGAGTCTTAATCAGCTTGTAAAGAGTCATGAGAAGAATCATAATTTGGGACAGTCAAATGATCATCATTAACATCCTTCCACCAAGTGGTAGCGCCTCTACGACATGAGAGAGATCTGTTTCTAGGTGACCAGCTGAGAAGCATCAACGACGTTGAAAGGGGAGGTCCTTGTAATCCAATAATTGAGTCCATGGTCGATCCCCAACCATGAGAACCACTTATGTCAAAAAAGGTGTAAAGATGTCAATGTTGACCAGAATGCATGTAAAGGTAGAGAGAACCATAGCGGTCGTCGTATCATCCACCTTTAGGAAGCGACCAATAGAGTTACCAATGGCCTCAAAATAGGAATTCTCCCAAAAAATGAAGAAAAATATTGGGAGGGAGAACTCATACTAGATGCACACTGAGTGGTTTAGTAGGAGGGTTGAAAGATATTATCTAAGGTTTGGTTGAGGGAGAGAAAATCTCCCAAATCCACAATTTTCTCAACACCAGATCTCGTTCATTAGAAGAAATAAAAACAACGAGAAATCCCTTAGCTCAAGGGAAAAGCTCAATGTTACTAGGAACTAAGGGTCTCCAAGAATCTGTCACCCAATGATGAAGATCCAAAAGAGAAGGGCAGAAACCAGCAAATCTATAAACCAACCCACAACGCTGGTAGAAGTCCATGTTGTCCACCACTTCAAGGCCACAAACTACCACAGGGGAGATCTTGGCACAAGCAAGAGATCGATATTTCATCTTTAGAGGAAGATCAATAGTAGATCTGGCAACATGAGAAATCCCCTCACCACTAGTACTAGAACTAGAGAAAAACCCTTGAACCAACCTTGAGCTGAGATGGAACAGAGGAATCTGGGAATGGTACTGATGTGAAGGGAACTAGGGGACCAGAAACAGAGAAATGAGTAGCTATAATTGAGGAACATGGAGTGAAGGAAGTGGTGCCCAGAACTACGAGAAACACATCAGAAGTAGACATTGTGAGAGCAAGAATCGGGGGTGAAAAAATCCCCCACCATCAACGCCCAGTGTCATTACAAAAGTTGGACAATTTGAACTCATTCGAGCGGTAAGGGCCTGTTAAAAGTGTGGTTGTCGTTGCACCAAAAGATCGACCTGTCAATGCCCGATACAACCACTAGACTTATAGAATCCACAGGAGGTGATTAGTCCATTGTCATGAATCCCGAGGGGAGCGCTAACCATTTTCCAACAATCTCCTCCTCAGCATTACCCGAGGGGATTCAAACTTGTGACCAAGCTCTGATACCACTTGTTACAAGTGTGGTTGTCATTGCACCAAAAGATCGACCTGTCAATGCCCGATACAACCACTAGACTTATCTAGAATCCACTTGAGGCGGTTAGTCCCTTGTCACGAATCCTGAGGGGAGTGTTGACCATTTTCCAACATGGTCATTGGAGGAGTCGTTGGATCCATACCTTTTTAGCACATATCCATGTTACTTGCAAGCATACCAATAAGTTCTAATGAGTACAATTTAAACAAAAACACCTCCAATATCATTAAATACTTGTTATAATGGTAACAAGAGGAACTATAATAACTATATGCTTTTAAGAAGTCACAATGAAAATTTTTCATAATCCATGAAATATTTGGGCAAGAGGTGTGCCCATAGATTTTGTCATCACTGTTTATAATCACACACTGTGATTCATGATCAAGATAAAGAGGTAACAATGATAAGTTGAGTGCATGTTAACTATATAAAATTATGAGATGTCAAAAGATGACATTGAAACCAAAGTTAGGGAATATATTTGGTAGGGAACATTACGATATAATAAGAAAGATAGAAAATGAAGAAGATTAAAGAAATTAGAAACGTGAATGTGATAAATCGTGTAAGATAGTTGTGAGAGATAAATGAATTACTAAAGTTGTTATATTAAAACAAGGGTCCACAAAATCTAAGAGGGTAATCCCATAGTAGTGAGTTTCAAATTTGGAGCATTAGATTTTTCAATTTGAATGAAGGATCATTTTGGAATTATTTCAATTTGGAAAATAGCACATTCGAACAAAGGTTTTCCTTGTTTGAAGATTACCTTATAGACTTTATTTTTTCGATTTGGAAACAAATTATACCTTTGAATGAAGACCGTCTTTGAATAAATACATTACTTTAACTAGAGAAAGCCTTTGATTAGAAACATCTCAAAATAATATTTTTAAAATTATTTTAAGCAATCAATATGAAATGCAAATGAAAGCATCTACAAATGAATGTATTTTTGAATGAAGGTTCCATCTTTGCTCAAAGGCATTTGGATGGTCTCTCACATTGTATGTCTCGATTTTATTTTCATAATTGTTTTCAAACCTTAATTGGACTTTCAAATAGAATCAACTTGATCAGATAATTTGAAAGAACACAACACTTAGAGTAAGCTTTGAAACATATATAATTTTGAATATATTTTCATTTTATCATTATAATTATTTATTTTTTAGTGAACATTGGTTCTTTAACGATCATATATGTCTATTTCGCAATGAAAAATAATAAAATAGATTAAATTAATTTGAAAAATTAGAGCCTACTCCACAATATTGTAGTTTGCACATCATGTGATGCAAATTATTTGTGTATATTGGTAGTTTGGTCTAATCTGACCTTTAACTAAAATTTTGTGGACATGGTTTGCTTCTGATATATAATACAAAAAAATAATTTGAAAATTATTGTATGCATTAATTAATAAAGGCTTTGTTTCAACAAAAAAAGAAGTTAATTTGGATACTACAAAAAAGTTAAGTTATATTATATAAACCAATGTCTATATTATAATTAATCTCACTATTAATTTAATACAAAAATATGCAACAAGAAATAATGAAAAAAAATTGTATACTAGTTATTGGTGTTACGAAGTAATGTTTGACATTTATAATTTTAAATTTTAAATAAAAAAGGACTTCGTATGATATAAATGTTATTTATTAAAAATATTGTCAACTATAATAAAACATATTTAAGTTTACACATTATTTTTAATTTTTTTTAAATATATATTTAAAATTTACACAAGAAATATAAAAACATATCACTTCAAATCATTTGCAAATTCCTAATTAGTTTAATTGTTATGTGTTACGGAATATATAATAAAAATGTCAACTTTAAAAGATCAAAGTATGACATTATTGTGGGGTCAACCAAAATTAAAAGAATAAATTTTGGAGAGCTTGGGAAAGTGTGAGGCACCTAATTTCTCACAATGAGATCATAAGTGAGGAAAACAATATATTTGGGGAGAGATCTGTATGGTGGAATTTGAAGCATAAAGATAAGCCCTTAGCATTGTTGCAAGGGTGCTCTACCAAAATTCGGGCCTCAAAGGGTATTCAAAAATTCCAAGATATTATGAAAGAGGGTCACCTATTGACTTCGAATGAAGTTTTTCACAAATTTGATCTACCTCAGACATAGTGGAGGACCTATTTTGTGCTTATGGGGGCTTGCACCCCCCTCTCCCTTGCTAAACAGTGTGACTTCAATAATACCGTATGTACCTCCTTCAAGTGACCTGATGGGTCTTTGCTCCCTTGCATCAAAGCTAAGAACATATATAAGTGCCTTATTGATAATGATGATATCTTTGCCCATCTGAATGGATGCTGGAATATGAACCAAAGTGCATCCTTTTGGAAGAAATTTTTTGAGAACCTCTAGAACACACCTGTTAAACCTAAAAAGAAGTATTTTTGTGATGCCTTATACATAAATTGTCTATTAAAAATCTAAATGGGGAGCCCAATACATGCACCTCCTGTAAATCGCCTGAGACCATCAACCATATATTTTTTAGTGTTTATTTGCAAAGGAAATCTAGAATGTCTTTGGTCTATTTGCCAATTATAATATTAATGTTTGAGAGATTGTAGTTGATTTCATGTCAAGCTTCCATAAAGATGTCAATGTTTTTTGTTATTTTTTTTCTTGAAATATTATGGCTATTTTGGAAATTCAGGAATGACGATGTGTTTAGTGGCAGAGATAGGACACTTACTAAGTCTCTAAGGACACTCGATATACATGGTGTCAATTGGCAGGTTACTATGGCCATGAGATTAGCAATGAGGGAGTTTGAGATATTTTTGCAAGATGGTACAATCAAAATGATCAAATGGGAGATTTCTCATAGATTCACATGGACCAAGCAGACGAAGGAGAGAACGCCCTTTGAAATTGGCTTAGCCAATTTTGTCAAAGGAATTAATGAGAAGAAAGAGGAACAGGCTTAGGAGCATGTTGTAGAGATTCCAATGACAAAGATATTTATGCATCCCTGCCTAGATCCCATTCAACTGGGAAAAGAGATTTTATGGATAGAAGACCCATAAGGTTGGACAACATGGATAGAAGACTAGCAATCGCACCTTGGTGTGCAATGGAAACGCCTTTTTTATTTGTTTTCTCATTTTGTTATATTCTTTTATTGTCATTAATGGATAATTACAATTTTAATAAGTAAATATAGTATAATTTATTAAAAAAATTATATAAGTTTTAAAATTTATTAGATTTTATAAAATTTAGTTGAATTACCACTTTAGTTTTAAAAATTTAATTCTTTTATATGTATGTTCTATTTTATGATAATTTTTAATTGGTTGATATTGAGTTTATCTATTAGTTACTATTAATATAGTTTGAATTTATGTTTAAATTTATAATACATTTGTATTTATTAATATTGAATTTGTCTTTTACTTAATATTAATATTATTTGTATTTAATTTCAAGTTTATTATAATTTTGATTTGTTAATATTAAATTTATCTTTCAAACACATTTTAGGTGCATATTTTATTAATATTTTAATTACTATTAATTTATTTTATTTAAATGTTTTACATAGATTGAGCATTTGAAAAAAGGAGGGAGTAGTCATAGTATCCATTCTCCAAAGCTTCATGATTGAGAAGAGGCAAAGGCATGTCAGGAATCTCTGGAATGTCGACCTTCCCTTCCAACATCTTCAATGCATTTATCATGCTTGGTCTGAATCCCACCATTTCATGAGCACACAAAATACCCACTAAAATGAATCTCTCCATAAATGTCCCAAGGCCCCTTCTCACGGATTACGCTATCTAAGATCTCAATCATTTTCCTTGCCTTCACAAGCTTCCATGCCCAATCAGTGATAAGATAATTAGATGAGAACTCCACAGATGTGTCCAAAGCCTTTCTCCCACTCATAATCTCCAAAGAACAACCCCAAAAATGTACACATTGCTTCTGTCTGTGAGCTGACCATACATAGCATTAATTTGATCATCCAAAATAATTTTAGTGGCCTTAATATCTCTGTGAATATGAATACAGAGTTTCAGATTACATTTTCCACAGTTGAACTACCAGAAATGGCCTTCTGAGAAAAATAGAGATATGTGGAAACACCATTATTACGCAATTCATTCTCCATGTTCAACCTCCCAACTTCTTGAAACTTCCCACAAGCTTAGCTTGGGCCTACACTTTGGTAATCCTTTCAACTTGAATGATAAAATATGCAAACATGCATAGCCTATTCTAAAGCTATGGTTCAATTTCCCAACAGAGGAATGCTCCCCTCAATTTACAAGTATATTTTTTCCACATAGCTACAAGTTTTGTTCCTAGATTCAGTCACTCTGCTGCACAGAATTTTATTCCCAAAATCCATTGGGAACTTATAAATTAACAGAATTTTCATTTAGAAAATACTTTTTTCCACATTATTTAGTCCTCTTTTTACAACTTTCCGTCTCCTGTTGACTCTGAATCATGGGTTGTCTCTCGATCAGGATCGACAAACAACGTGCCTCTCTGAATTCTAAATAGGGTAATAAATATTTCTCTATGGCATTCATCACAAAAGTAAAAATATGAAAAATGACCTTCACCAATAAGCTTAATAAGAATGGCACCAGGCACCATACATTTTGCATAATCATTGAAGGGGTAGGGTACGATCCAGTCATCCATGCCCTGTCAATATTATATCATGTCGAATGTAAGTCATAGTCTATATCACTATTGAAAATGTTATCTCAAAATAATTGAATTTGAATGCATACATTTGAAGCAATTACAAAGAAGAGCGAAGAACAAACGTTCCATTTAAACCCAGCTTTTGATGTTGACATCAAGATATACCTACCAAATATGTATTGGTCCAAGAAATCCCTCCCACTCTTCATGGACTTCATTAAACAGTGAATGAAACCATGATTTAATTCTCTTCATCTGTTTTTTCCTTACTTGTAAATCTGCAAGGCTAAATCCCCCTTTGTTAACATGTAAAATGGTCTCCTCAACAAATGGAGTCAAGGTACCTTGCCGCATTGACTCTTGCATGTTCGTCAGCTGAAAAGCAATAAATAACTCCAGTTCTGCCAAAGCTAAATCATGTATGGTTCAAAATTATTGTAGTTCAATTAACTTTAAATTGGTGAGTTATGGACACGCCAATATACTGAAATAAACAACATCATTATCTCCACCTCATTTATAAACTCAGAATCACCTTCCGAAGTGCAGTTTCTAATTCTCTTCACCGCGATCTGCCGACCGTCGAAAATACTTCATCACCATCAGTAACCCATTTAATATTAGCCCCTTCCTTCCCTATGGAATCAAGGGCATCTTTCAAGCCACATCTGTAGTCTATTCCGCATACAGAGGTTTCAACGTCATCTCGGATAGCGACGGTGTAAGGTGGCCGGCTAACAATGCCTTGATGGAAGTCACTGGCTCTCGACCACTTCCAGTCGTCCAACGCACAAAACAGGCGGGAGCATCTCAAAATGGAAATTCCTATGGCATAATTATAGCTACGATTAGAGTTAAACTACATGTTCATTTTAGTTTCTTATTATTTGAGCATGGACATTGTTATATTTCATGGGCTCGTTATAGTATTTCATGGAATTGTCATGCTATTTCATGGCCACATTATCTCATTTCATTAACTTGTTATCCTATTTCATTGGGTTTTTTTATAGTATTTCATGGACTTGTTATAGTAATTCATTGTTATAGTTACAAGTTTTACAATTATAGTATTAAAAAACTGAAGCAAAAGAAGTGTACAATTATAGCATTTAAATATTTAAGAAATAAAGTTTATTATTGCATATAGAGAAAATTAATTTGATATATAGAAATAAGTATAATAATAAAAGATCTTATTAGTTTCCCATGATTAATATAAAAAAATTGTTGGAAGTTCAGAGAACCTCTTTGGCTAAGAGCCAAGGATTGAGGGGTATCCATTCTACCAAAATCCGCCCGGGGCATGATCCTCCGTTGTACAACCGTTCATATATTTATTGACACTTCTTTGTCAATTTTTTGTACGTCATTGTTTATGGAGGAGTGGCAGCAAGTGGTGGACGGCCTCTTCGTTAACAGTATCTGCAATGAAGTCACGTAAGGATCTCCCATGTAGCTGCCATGTTTCTCTGAAATTTTCAGGCTTCTCTGTCTGCGTTGAAGATCAGAATCCCTGTCTTGAAGTGATGGTGGTATGACAATTGCTCTAATTCATTCAATACCACACTGCTATTTTGAATGAAATGTAGGGGTCTTGGACTACCTTCTCTGGTTCATTCAGCCCATCAAACCCAATGTCCTTTCCTATTGGACCGTAGTTGAAATTTCTGCAACATACGTACTACTGATCATACATTTGATTGTGTTTATTTTTTGCAAATTTAAAGAATGTGTGGTACATTATATGTGATCATGTTCCATGTTAACAAACCTTTAAAATGTCAATAAATTGCACTATGCCTATTATTCATTACATCTTATTGTAATCTACAATTACAAATTTTATATATGCCAAATGGATTAGTTTTAGTCTAAGAACAACATAGAATACGTTGTTTTTAAATGTTATTAATATTTAATACAAGATGAAGAAATAATTTAATATCAAATAATTAATATGTATATTTATTTATTATGTAATTATAGATATACTTTATTATAAAAATATTATTATGATTATCTATTATTATAGATATTTATGTATATTAATGTATTTAAAGATATGCCTAACATAACATTATAGATTTTTTTTATTTATATAGAATATTAAACTATATTTTAAAATAAAATTGTACCTTAAAATAAAATAGTAATAATATATTATTATAATAATTAAATCAATGAATGGAGCGCGGGGAGTGAGAAGCATGGTGGAGACAACAACCACCTGCACCTCAACGGGCAGAGGCTCAAAGCCAGTATGGATGAAGTGGTTTCAAGAAACATGGTGGTCTTGCCTATCAGAACCAGTAGGGAAAGGTGTGGCCACTCAACAGGCACTCACAGTCACGGTTCCAATCGATAACCCATACCTTTAACCCATGGAAGGAAAACCCTAACCTACAATGGATGCCAAAACCATTATGGAATAGTAGGCGACAGGAGAACATGGGGTACAGAGGTATGCAGTTTCAAGATTACCAACAGATAGGAAAGAACTTTGATTTCAGACAAATCGCACACAAGTTTTTCAAATCGACAGACCCAAAAACCATGGGAGAAAAGAGAAGCAATATGGATCACGGAAAATCACCCACGGATAACTTCAGGTATGAGATCATCTCAACCCTAAAAATTTTAGATGCGCATTGGAAGGAAGCAAATGCGTCTTTGAAAGATACAGCTTTTTTCTTTAAGTGGTTAGGTCCTTGCCCGTCTGTTACTAAAATAAGAGCATGGATTAAAGTGATTTGGGGAAAAGAATGTCAGCTCAAAACCTTTCCCAATGGTTTCTATATGGGAGTATGTGCTTCGAAAGAAGACAAGGAGTGGATCCTACACAATTGACCTTATATGATCGAAGGAAGGGGCCTTTATCTAAAATACTGGGAAGCTAACTTCAATCCACAAAGAGAAAAAGTGAATGAATACCCAACCTGCGTAAGCTTGCATAATCTCCCAGCGGAATATTGGGGAGAGGGCACACTTCGAAGAATAGGAAGCAGTTTGGGCACCTATATAAAAATGGAGGAAGTGATAAATGAAAAGGACGCATCCATACACCCGCAGATTTTGATTAATCTACAGAAACATTCACCAATCCTAGATAAAATTACTCTAAGCACAAAAAATAGTGTGGAACATGGAATTAGAGGTCAATAAAAATATGCAGGAGGAACCTGAACCCCCAAGAAAAGACAAAGTATATGTAGAAGATCTGCTTATGGATGAACTAGAGAGAAGGACTCTAAAATGGGAAATCACGAAGCCTGAGATAGTCGACCAATTTATAGATCGATTGGCAAATGACTCACCTCTTTGAAGGAAAGAGGTCAGAAGGGTTTTGAATGAAACCCTCACAGTTGAAAAGGGAAGTGAAAGCACACTCTTAGGGTGTTTATCCACTCAAGTGGTCAAATGCACACCTTTCTCACAAATCTTGGAGGAAGCAAAAGCTGAAAAAAGGCCACCCTCCCTGGAAACCTCCTTTCCCCACTTACAAAATGATAACATGGAAAGGATGGCAGATAGTTTCAAAAGGGTAGAAGGTATCAGTTGTTCAGTTATCCAAGACACCTTTGAAAATCAAAGCCCTATAACAAAGGAACTAGCGGTTTGCCTCCCAACTCCAAAGGCAACGAAGAGTGCCAAGCAGGCCCAAGATGTTGTTGGACCAAGTTTTGACACAAGAACTAAGGAGATGGATTTCAAGGATATTTCAATCTCACCTATAAGTAATCTAAATTTATCTATGGACAAGGAAAAGGCAAATGAGAAAACCTCTGAAGAATGGAAATCTGAATTTGAGCAACGATTGGGGGAAAATGATGTAAATGACTTAGGCCTCTTTGAATCAACAGGAGTCCTAGAAAAGAGATCAATCAAGCAAACAACCTCAACTCGGAAAAAAGAAAATAATGGGTCGAAAGGGAAGAGAGGTGCTAAATCTACCAGAGAAAAGTTGAAGATAGCAGGGGACACTGCAAACCAGTCTAAATTGAGATTGGGAAATGGTTATCATGCCATTTCCTGGGAGCCATGAAAACCTTATCTTGGAATGTCAAGGGCTGCAATGCCCCTGACAAGATTTATTTGATAAAGCGATGTCTTGATCAAACGAAACTAGATTTAGTCCTATTACAAGAAACCAAAGTTAAGAATGAGGACAGTGAGTTGTTTAAGAAGAAGTTTGGGAAATGGAAATGTGCTCTGGTGGGAGCGCAAGGTGCTTTTGGAGGACTGGGAGTTCTATGGAAGGAAGAAACTATTGAAGTTACACTATTACAGCAGAACCATCACTGACAGTGGATGAGATTGCATGTAAAACATCTCCACTGCAATATTTATTTTATCAATATCTATGGCCCAAACAATAGGGCGCAAAAGAAAAGGTTATGGGAAAAACTGACAATCCTTTTGGAGAATTTGGACAATGTGGTGGTGGAATTAGGTGGAGATTTTAAGGCTATCTTAACACTGGCAGATAAAAAAGGTGGAAAAGAATGGAGCAATGAAATCCAAAGGGACTTCAACACCTTTGTGATGGGTTGTGGACTGCTAAAAATACCCTTTAAGAAATGAGACTTCACATGGAAAAATAGACGGGAAGGTTTCCTAAACATTGCAGAGAAGATTGATTAGTTCTTCATAGGGGATAATTGGGCAGACACAAACTGGTCTTGTGATTCTGAGATCCTTCCTTTCCAAGGTTCGGACCACTACCCTATCAGCTTGAGAATTCAACATGAAGAAACCCCTAATCGGTGCCCTTTCAAATTTGAGGCAATGTGGTTCACATTGAAAGGTTTCAGTGGTCTAATTGAAGAATGGTGGTCACAAGCCCCAAGCAGACTAGGTAACAAAGATTTTATTTTTTTCAAAAAATTGCAATTCCTTAAGGACTAGTTAAAGACATGGAATAGAACACATTTCAAAAATATCTTTGCTGAAAAACATAATGTGGAGGCAAAACTCACAACTCTTAGTCTTAAAGTGATTAAAAATGGAATGGAGGAGGCGGATTTTAAAGAAGAAAAAAGACTTCAACAGGAGTTGGGTGACTTACTGAAGAAGGAAGAAATTTTTTGGAGGCAAAAGTCCTGGGAGACTTGGCTTAAGGAGGGCGACCTCAACACAAATTTTTTTCATAAGTCACTAAAGCAGCGAAGAGCATATAACAAGATTTATGGTATCCAAAATGAGCAAGGTGTGGAGGTAAGAGAGAAAGACTTGATTAATGAGGAAGCAGTGGCTTTATTTTCAAAAAAGAAGCAGAAAAATATCAGAGATAACCACCTTTATGACACAGTCTTAGAGGTCATACCAGCTGTAGTGTCTGGTGAACAAAATAGGAAATTGTTGGCCCCTGTCTCTTTGGAGGAAGTGAAAAAGGCATTGATGGGACTGGGAGGAGAAAAAGAACCAGGACCAGATGGCTTCCCCGCAATGCTTTTTCAAAAATTATGGCACATCTTCGGTCAGGAAATCTGGGAAGTAGTGAAGAATCACGAGAGGGGGGCTTCATATTAAAATACCTAAACACCACATTTATAGCCTTGATCCCGAAGCAGGAACCACATGATAATTTTGATGACTTTAGATCAATTGCCTTATGCAGCACTTTTTATAAGGTAATTGCTAAGGTAATTGCAAACAAACTCAAAACAGTCCTAGACTCAGTAATCTCAGAGGAGCAAAGCGGCTTTTCCCCAGGAAGGTCTATCTTTGAAGGGGTAGTAACAACACATGAGGCAATTCATTCAATAAGATCTTCCAAAAGCCAAATCATGATGGTGAAACTAGATATTAAAAATGCATATGATGAGGTGGATAGAAATTTCTTATTAGAGGTGCTGGATAGATTTGGCTTTGGACAGTACTGGATTAGATGGGTAAAGAGCTACTTTGAAATGCCTAGATTCTCAGTGTTGATCAATGGAAGCCCTCAAGGTTTTTTTGCATAGGACAAGGGTATAAGACAGGGTAACCCCCTCTCCCCTTTCCTCTTTATTATTTTGGTTGAAGCTTTGGGTAGATTAATAATGAAGAAAAAGGAAAATGGAACATGGAAAGGAATCCAAATTGCGGAAGGTGTCGAGGCTCTCTCACATATCCAATTTGTGGATGACACTTTCTTAGGGGGAGCAGCCACAGAATAGGAAGAAAGAGTTATGAAGGAAACCCTAGATATGTATGGTAGGGCATCAGGGAAAATGATAAACTAGAGGAAATCAGAAAAAAAATTCTTCAATACTCTTATACAGCAGCAGACCAAAATCAACATTATCCTAGGTATGAGAGTAAGCCTTCTCCCAGGAAGATATTTAGGCATTCCCTTGTTCAGTGGTAGAAATAAGGCATACCTTTGGAGGGACCTATCAGAAAAGTGTCTAAAAAAGATGGATGGTTGGAAAGGAAGGTGGTTATCTTCTACTGGCAGAATTTTGATGCTACAAACAGTTATTTCAGTGATGCCTGTTTATTCAATGATGTGTATGGACATCCCCAAAAAAGTGGTGAGGATGTTAGGATCAAAAATGAGAATTTTTTTTGGTGTGGAGCAAAGGAGGAAGATAAAATTCCATTAGTAGCTTGGGAGAATATTTGTAAGCCAAAATCTCATGAAGGAGCTGGTATCCGAAACTGGCAAATTATGAACAAAGCTCTTGGGGCAAAACTTATATGGAGCATGTATAGGAACAATGATCTTTTCTGGGAAAGATTACTTCAAGCGAAGTATTTAGACTCAGCAAAGAGCTCTCAGATACTAACAATCAGGGACACCCCCCCCGGGGGTTCTGCAATTTGGAACTTCATGCTAGCATGCAGACCAGTCATCACGAAACACATTACATGGAAAATAAAAGATGGAAACACTACCCTCTTTTGGGAAGACTCCTGGGATGGACACATGACTTTACAAGATGAGCAAGAATTGAATTTTTTTAAAAACCACTTTCAAACACGGTGGGGCAGCAGGATAAAAGACTATGTGGAGTTAAGGGTCACTAATGAAGGTGAGTGTTGGGGTTGGAAGGGTCTAGATTTTGAGGACATACATGCAGATGAAAAGGACCAAATGATGGAGATCTTTAGATCCATGAATATTAAGGTGACGTCAAAAGAGGATAGAATTAGATGGTGTGGATCCCTATCAGGGGAATACTCAGTAAAAATAGGTTACAAATTGCTGGAAAATATGAATGAACCACCTTTCCCATCCAAAGACCTATGCTAGAGTAAAGACATCCTACCAAAAGCTGGTGTCTTTGCTTGGCTAGTATGTAAGGGACATATCTTGACTGGAGAAAGAACGAAAAAATTGGGTTATATTGGACCCACCCGATGTGAGATTTTTGAAAACAATGAGGAGTTAGTAGATCACATGTTGCTATAGTGTGACTTTGCATCTTTTTGTTGGAACTTTATTCAAAACAAGCTAAGATGGCTGGGACCACGTGCTAACATTATTTCTGAAGTTTTTGCAGGATGGCCCAGGATGCACAAGAAATCTACACTCTCTAGTATATGGAAGATAATCCCATCAATGGTAGTATGGGAGATCTGGAAAGAAAGAAACCAGGGAGTTTTTAGAGGTGAAAAAAATCACTGAATAGGTTCCTAAATAGATTACAACATGCCATTGAGGAAGTTGTAAGCACCTCAGCCACAGAGACAATTTTTGAAGATTCCCTTTATGCATGAAGACAGAGTCATTCAAAGGAATTGGTCGGGAATAAGATTCAACTCACCGGCTAGTGCATTAGTGACCAAAGGAAAGAAAATAGGTATAGAAGACATAAAATGGATACCTCCAGAGGAAGGATGGTTGAAATCAAATTTTGATGGGGCAGCCAAAAATAATCTAGGATAAAGTGGCATTGGGGTCATTTTTAAAAATGCTGAGGGAGAGACCATTCTAAAGGCAGCAAAAAGATGTAATCCGGGAACAAACAATATGGCAGAATGTCAAGCTGCGTTGTTGGCCATACAAATTGCACAACATAAAGGTTTTAAGAAACTACACTTAGAAGGGGACTCCTTACTGGCGGTGCAAGCCATTTCCAAAATATCCATAAATGCATGCAATTTGGAAAAATTCACAAACTCAATAATAGAAAGACTAGAAACTTTCGAGAAGTTCAAAGTCACCCATATAAAGAGAGAGGGTAATTCGACAGCTGATGAGATCTCTAAATGGGCTCTATACTTTACAGAGATAGATAAAATTTGGATAGAAGAATCACCCCTATCAAAGTTTAAAGAAAACAATTATATGTAAAGTGGCATTGCAGTTATTAACATCTAAGAGGATTGAAAGTATGCGCACCCATACAAAATTTCCACCCGATCCACACAAGGGGATTGCATCATCAGAAAATATTGTTAATAAATGATATGAAGTTAAAGGAAGTTTTATTATGGGGGATATGTGTGGGATCCACCAACCTGCAAGAAAATGTTTGAAAGGACATCTTGGCATTAAATGCAATTTTGTATGAATAATCTATTTAAGAAGCGAAGCCATTATCAAAAGCACATAAGGCAAGAAAATTGCAGTAAGCTATGTTCGAGTGCATTGGGTGAAGGAAAGACAGGAAAATTGAGCCACGGTTTACATTTCCAACCCGGCGGCAACAAAAGGGCATTCTGGGTCCGTTGGAGGATCACCGATTAAAACTCATGATCAAATGCCCATCGAAAGAAATTGTCGAGGCTTTTCAAGAAACATTAGGGCCTCTTTTTCATGAAAATGCGGATAGGTGGAAGTTGCAAGTGGACATAGCTGCAATGATAAGGCATGGGGCTTGAAATTAGGGGAGCATGAAGCGGTTGTGCGGAATGTGATGAAGTCGCTCTTTTATGCAGACTTAATCCCCACTGTTGACAAATTGCTAGAATGGGCTCACCCAGGGTGGGCATTCAATTTTAGTGAATGTTTTGAAAGTGAGGAAGAGGGAGTTACAAAGGGCATTCGACCTTTTTTACAATGGCCAGAAGGAGTGGATAAAGCAATGTATATGCAGGATAGGAAAATAGCTTGGGAAAAGCTGAAAGCAGGCATTAGCAACCACAATGCATGCCACCATAGGTCGGCGGTGCCCACTTTGTTTACAAAAAAGAGTAGGAATTTGCATGGACGGGGACGGAGGAACGTGCAGAAGGTTATCTCCTGAACTTCATGCCAGTTAAAGAACACAACTTTTGAATTTTGAATGGTAAGGAATTTTTTTTATGCATGCAACGCAACCCAAACCAAGGTAATAGAAAATGGGGGCCGACGGAATTCAAGATGAAAGCGCAGAAGATGTTTTTGGATGTGTGGGTGGTTTTATGTGGCGGTTTTGCTAGATGCACAACCGACGAACGAGCAGCAGGTCTAAAGCCAACCGGTTTTCCGAAGCCAAGGAGCGACGACATCGGGTTCACTTGGAAGGTTTTTTGAATAATCAGTTGTGTTTAAGTGTCATATCAATGTAATGCACCTTATTGTAGGTTTTTGTGGGATGGGATTTTTTGGAAAATGTAATTGTAATGGGGGTTGTTATTGATAGTTGGAGAAAGCTAAAAGACATGTAATCTCTCTTTATTTTAATAAAAAAATGTAATATTACCGACCAAAAAAATAGTAATAATATTTAATATTTTAAATAATTTAATTATATAATATTTATTATAATATTATCTTTGTAATATTGTAATTAGAGCACATGTGAAGGATAGAAGTCATCTAAAGAATTAATTGGGGTAAAAAATTGATGTTTTTAGTTGAGTTGATAATAATTTTGTAGTGTTTTTAGTTGAGTTGAGTACAATAAGAGATTTTGTTTCTCTCATGGGAAAAGAGTGTGTAACAACCTCAAATTCTAAATGTGTGCAATATGGATGATTGTACGTAATATCATGGAAATAGAAGAGAGAATCATACAATAAATGTAGATTGTCACAATTTAATAACATCACAAGTCACACACATAATACACATACACAAAATAATTATTTCACTAGTTTCCACCTAAACACATACCTTACCTAAACCTTCTTCAACTCCCTTGAACTTAAATATTCTCCGCTAATTTGTTTAGTAAATCATAGGTACAATTTCCTACTATATCAAAATTATCTATGAAAATGTAGCTCAATTGTACATAAATTTCATCTAGAGCAGTTGCAACTACCTCTATGAGAAATCCTCTATCCTTATGTTTGATGAATGTCTATACCCTATTCCAAAGCCCCCATTTGGCATGGACTAGGAGGATGGTGGCAAAGGTTATAGTGTCTAGCTTCACATCTATCAATTGCATTTGGTTACAATTTTCTAAAGCCTTTGCTAAAAATTCATTGTGAGTATATGGGGGCAAATAGAGCGTTCCATGGGACATATTTCTGTGAGGTATTTTTTCAAATAGTTCCATGTAGCCCCACAGGAGCTTCTTTGGTGAAATGAATAATTTGAGGACTCTGTAAATGGCTTTTAATGAACTACAATTATGCATCATGTATGGATGGGAGGTTGATTGCAGTTTGACAGAAACTCATTGATCATACAATTCACCCACCTTACCGGCTCCAGGGAAGATCATTAGGAAAAGAAAAAACACCCAGCAAATGCTAAATGGTTCAAGTGTCCTACTTCTACTTCAATGTGTTGCATTTAACCCATAGTAAATGGGACAAAAACAAAAACCCCTCTGCTAATACACCCTAATAGAGATCCACACATGTTTCAAAGCACCCATCTCTGTGCCAAGGCTTCATTTCACGCACAGGTAGAGATAACACGATATTAGTGGAAGGCGAAACCATTCCTATAGATTGTATTTGCTTGAAAGTTTGATGACAGTTTCAACAAATCTGTATTGTGCCATATTGCCAAAATTACATTCACAGAGATCGTAGCCCTTTCAACAAACTTAATCGGTGTATTCCTACTCAAAGCTCCCTGGAAGACATTTCTCAGCCTTAACAAGACTATTTTGTGCATATAATATGTCGTGTTAATGAGACCACACTTTATTTAGGCATTCTGATAAATGTTTGAATGCCTCAACTTCTTTTTTGAGCATATCCCACGGTCATTTTCGTTCCATGAGATAACAAATCGATTGAGGATTTTTCACAATTCTAGTGCCTTCTCTGTGCAATCACATTTTGCATATATTTCATCCTATCAAAACACCCAAATGGAATATACAGGGAAGGTTTCCATTTGCAAGAGTTTTCTAAAGCATTTCTACCATGTTTACAGTGTGCATAGCCAAAAATGGTGGCCATGAGAACACATTTCTTGTAAAGCATCTACATTAACCTACATAGATCCTTCTACTGGCCATCGCACACTTGCAAAAAAAACTATGGCTGGAAAAATCTGCCCGCGAGGTTGCGACCAGTGAAAAACAAAATAGATGCAATGGTTGCGATTCTTTTAATCGTCATGCATCTCATTTCCAACCGTTTCCACCGTCGATGCCTAAAGTAGCGCACAAAAGGACATCACTTCCATCATCATTTAATGAATCTCATTTAACTGGTGAGAATCGGTCAATGGTGGTGATGATTTAAATGGTAGTCATTGGCCTCTCTAATACTACCATCCGTTGATCCTACAAAACATGTCAGGGCTTTCCAAGATGGAAATGCCTACGGCGTAAAAATAGAAATACCAGTTCTCTAATTGGAAAAATTAAACTCTATGGACTTGATTTCATTTTGTGAAAATTAGTAAGTGGTTGAGATACAGCTCATTTATCTGATGTGAAGCCATATTTTCTTATTAGATGCATATGGTGAATCCATCATCAATTAATGATACCACTTTTTGTAATGTGATTATATTATATCTAGTAGAAAAAAATATATTAAAATTAGGATGTGAAGAATAAGATGAGTAAAAAAAGAGTTAAGGATCAACTAGATAGGATAAATAATGGTAGAAATGAAGTATTAAAATGATAAATCAATAGTATAATAGAAAAAATAAGAAAATGAATACTAAAAAGGGAGTAGGGAATAATACCAAGAAGGATAGAATAGGGAGTGAGAGGAAAATAGAGAATATTGTGAAGGAAAAAAAAGTGATGACGACAAAAGTAGGGAAAAGGATGAAAAATAAGTTTATAAAAGACAGAACATGATCATAAATTTCTTTTCACAAACACTCTTCTCCATAAAGATCCAGTGGTTTCATTTCTTATGAATTGTATAAAAATAATTCATATTAACCATTTCCTAAATGTATCTTCAATCATTATTTGAACTAATAAGTTTTTGTTTCATACACTACCTCTAAGAACTTTTGAAGTTTGTGATGAGTAAAATATTGAACAAAAGATCAGTGGTTAGATCGTGTTTAAAATTGTAGTCTTCAAATAAGCCCATTTCACAAAATTTAAACAATTTTTAAGAGGTCAAAAAAAATTCTATGAGTTTAAGGACTTTAATAACATTTTTGGTATATTAAATACATCTCAAACAAGATTTCAAAAATATTGAAGAAAAAATATCACACATTTATTTCACATAAGATTGTTAAAGAATTTAATCCTTATTTTGAAGGGTCGAGGCTTGTAAAATCGAATGCTCGTGTGGAACTTCATGTGTGTGAGGTATGGAAACAAACAAAATAAAGAAGCAACAAACAAAGATTATATTCTTTAGATGAGACAATAATATTTGCATAATAATAACATTTGAAACTTGTATTTCTAATATGCCTGCATGAAAAGAAAAATATAATATTATTTAGGCATGAATATGTGTAAATTAAAGATTTGGAAATATCATTGAAATCTTAACGTGAAATGAAGATAAAAACAATTTGATGTCTTATGAAAAACTAATTAACCATTAACTAAATAAGACAAACCTCCTAAAAGTTAGGAAATTAAGCTTCACTTTTACCTTTTGATCTTTAACATAGGAAATATACTAATATAATAATAAAATATTAATCCAATGTTAATAATTTATATATAACCTATGTATACCACATGAATCATCAGCATTCCTCCTAATAATAACGACATTGGGCTCTAATTCTCCCCAAAGAGAAGGGATGTATTGAAATATGCTTATGACGAGAGATCTAATGGGCTTAATATGGAAGTTGACATTGTTTAGAGACAAGGTAGGAAGTGGTTGAACCATGTCAAGTCTGAAAATTCTTTGTATCAAAAGCTCGGTCAAACTTGAGTGGAAGATGAATATCATGAATAACATATGTATTATGGTTTTAAGAATCACACTCTTAATTGTTGATTTATGGTAGTGCTTGAGAAGATCAACATCGACAACATCATGGATGGTTAACCAAGATGGAAGAGCAAGTTGAAAGCATTTCTAGACACCTTTTGACAAATAGTGTAAGGACCATAGTAAAGTGGCTTGATTGTACTGTGTGCTCTCTCTTTAGATTGGCATTTGTACAAGTATAACCAAACTCTATCTTAGACTTGAAAATTATGAGGAACATGATGGAAAAATATAAGTTGTTTTTCTTTTCTTAAGTCATCTGAAGAATTTGAACAACTTTGGAATAAAGATTTTGTAAATTTTGGATGAAGGCTCAAGCCAAGCCTTATATTATAAGGTTGGGAGAGAAAAGATAAAGGTAAATAATATGGAGCCAAACTGAAAACCAAGACATGATTCAAAAGGTGGCATGTAGATGAGTGAACTACCTAGTTGTATGCATACTCGATGTGGGTTAGGCTTAAATCCCACTTTGAAAGATAATTATGGTGATAAATCCCCAAACTTTGTTGTGGAGAAGTTAAGGAGAACTCCCAAAATCTTCCAAAAAGAATGCCAAAAATGACCCACAAAACATGAGTTGAGATTAAAAAACAATGCTTGTCTCCAAACAAAGTCGAAGAAGAGTTGGGCTAAGTCATGTGCACAAATTATCCTATGAAATAGAATACACTTAGTCATCTTGCTAAATTGATCAGAAACCACAAAATCACAATCGTGGCAGAAAATAATCAATGTAAAACCACTAACCAAATCCATTGAAATACTCTCTCAAGGACGAGGGGGAATAGGCAAATGAATGCTCAAGCCCATTTTTTGTTGGGTGGTTTGGAGTGGCAACAAATTACATATGAGGCCAATAGAAGAACAACTACATTGTGATGAAGTGCTTTCTATTTTAGTTAAAATGACCACCATAAAAAGTAGATTGTGGCTCCTTGAAAAGAGAATTATGGTGATATCAAGGGACACAAAGTTTATCCAACTTGTAGAGAAACCCTTCATTGACATAAGAAGTGAATACAATAGTTAAAACATATGTTGTAGGAGAATGACTCAAATAATTTGCAACATTGTTAGTATTCCCCTTTTTAATACTTTATGACCAAGTGAAATTGTTGCAAATATGAAGCCCATTTCATACCCTAGCTTCTTCAATTTTATTTTAAGATTGAATAAATTGTAGAAGCAAGTGATCAGTATAAACAAATGTTTTTTTCTCAAAACATAATGTCTTCAATATTTTATGGCTTTGATCAATGCACATAATTGCTTATCATATTTTTAGTAGTTGTGTTTAGCAGCAGAGAAAGTTTTTGAATGATAGGTCATGAGATGGATGATGACATGTAACTGATTGAATGTTTGATAATGTTAAGTTGAAAGATAATGCAGGTCATTAAATCAGTTAATGAACTATATTGTCATTGATGTCAACTTGATATCATTTGTACGGTCATGTACATAATGACAAAGACTTCAGAGAATCAAAGGAACCAAAGTTATGCTTTCAGCAATGCACAAAAGTCAAGTATTCACTAAGTGAAAAACAACACCGACGGAGTGCACACCAATGGACAGAGCAAAGAAGAACAGTCACAGTGATACTCGATGATCAGAATTATTGTGTTGCCCGAAGAAGCAAAACTACAAAGTTTCCCGACGAGTAAAATTCCAATGATGCCCGACGAACGGAAATAATGAAGCTAACCGGAGTCTCACCAACGGATCAGTCAATTTTCACCGCCGACTAACTGCAGTAGTGACCGACAGAATCGAGAGTTAAGAAAATGAAAAAATATCTAGCTGGCAAAGCTAAAAATAGACTTAACTAGTTGTCTACTTTGTTTATTTGACTAGAGATAAATGATTGATTTAAATCTGATTTGTACAGTTGGCAAAAAGATATCTACGAGACAAATCAGGAGGTATGCTTTAAATCTAATTGGTTGGATTGTTTATCACGCCAAGAATCAAGAATCAAGAAATAATGAATATTATGTCTATATAAGAGACAAGCTTAGTTCATTTACGAAAGGGATTAAGGGGAGTGAATAGAAAGAGGATGTTGAAGAGAAACTGATGAAGAATAAATTCATGCAGTGCTAATCAAATAAACTGAAGGAAGAGCTAAGGAATTCTGCAGACACCGACGAACAGTGAGCACAGCATCACAAAGTAGAAAGTATGGAGCACAAGGATTGAATTGATACATTGGTCAGAGAGGTAATGTACTTAAATAGATCTGAAAATCTCCAATTCAATTTGCAATATGAACAGGTCATAGTGTTTCAGTTTAACCATTGAAGCATCAAGTCTCTTAATTGAGAAGGACTTAACAGTCTTCTATATATTGAGGTACATCTCAAGGAGTGCCAAAAAGGTTGATTCATGAAAGTAGCATTGGACTTGCCCGATACCTATTGACAGTCTAAGAAGGAGGCTGATTAAAGGATGGTAGAAATAGATGCCCGATACTAAGTGGCAACCTCTATGTATAACATCCTCTAACAAGGTCGCACTTAACAGTGTGTTTGTAACCTTTAACAGGGTTGGCTCCTAAAAGGGCTCACTTCAGAAGAGTGAAAATTTGGGGTACTGGTCCCAGTGGTTTTTTCCTTTAACAGGGTTTCCACATTAAAATTGATGTGGTATGTGTGTATGATTCATTTCTTTATTGTCTTGCATCTTACATAGCTAACTCTGGATTGAACGGTATACTCTGCTTATTTACTGAGTTTTGGTAAATAGTTATACTACTTATCGGTAATCAAGAAAGAAAAATGATTGACAAAGAAAATCGACAGACAATTAATCATTATTAGTATTTCATGGCATGCATCTTGTAGGGAAATAATAATCTGAGATTTATTGATTGGTGGTTAAGTTTGAAGGATAAATTTTTGAGGCCACTGATTCACCCCCCCCCCTCTCAGTTATTACTAAAAATTGGTATCAGAGCTTGTGTGCTTAGAAAGAAAGGTTTCAAGACCTAAGTCAAAGATCACAAGATGAATAGACGAGATGTGCCCAAGTTGAACAAAGACAACTTTGCTTCATGGCAAAGCAGGATAAGAATCCACTTATCAGGTATTGGTAATGATGTTACTCAATTCCTAGAGACTGAATATGTGTTTCCCATAGGAGTATTAATAGTAAATCAATTAAGAGAGAAGCATGAGCACAACTGCATGGTCATAGAGCTTTCTTCCTCACTCTCTGATGTTTAATTTGAAGATGTCAAAGATTGCAAAACTGCAAAGAAGATGTGGGACAAACTGAAACTTGTACATGGAGGTGATACAAATGTTCTAAGAGCCAAGGCAGAAAGCCTTAGAGGAAAGTTTGATGATCTTAGAATGAAAGAAGGAGAAAACATCACATAGTACAGCACAAGAATCAAAGAAGTAGTCAACGCTATACGAGGAGTTGGAGGTACACTTGAAGAGGAGAAAGTGGTAAGTAAAATCTTAAGAACCTTACTGCCTATATATTCTATTAGAGTTTCTTCTATTCAAGAAATGAGAGTAGTAGGAACCAATATAGTTACTCTTGATAGCTTAATTGGTAGACGAATTTTATTTGAGATGAATAACTTTGATAATAGTGTCTTACCAAACTTAGAGTCTGCATTTAAATCTTCTATGAGAATAAGCAAATCAAGTCCTAGACACACATCTAGAATAGATAGTGAAAGGGGAAGTGAAGAAGAAGATCTAGATGAAATAGAAGAACTTATGGCTAGAAGAATGCAGAGAGGCAAAGGTAAATACAAAGGTAAGTTACCACTTGTATGCTTTAATTGTAAAGAGATTGGACACTTTGCTGCAAGATGTCCTAACAAAAGAAAAGATGACAGAGTTAATGACAGATCTTTTGAGAAGAAATCTGATAGAGGTGATAACAAAGATTATAGAAGTTACAGACAATCAGAAAGAAGAGATACCCGAGACTACAAGGACAAAGGCAAGAAAGCCAGCTACCTATCTTCTTGCAAAGATAAAGATACTAAAAAAAAAACATGATGAAGACATCGAAATGGTGTTTGTGGCTGTGAAAGATGATTCAAATGAAGATGAAAGGTATGTAGAAACTGCACTCATATCTAAGGTTAGAAATAATGACATCTAGATTATAGATAGTGGATGCACTCACCACATGACCGGTGACAAAGAAAATTTTCACACTTTTGAGTATTATAATGGTGGTACAGTAAGAATGGGTAATGATACACCTTGTCCAGTTGAAGGTAAAGGAACTATAATGTTGAATAACCTAAGTAAATGTGAAAATTCTTATTGGGTAAAAGGATTAAATTATAATCTGTTGAGTGTTTCTCAGCTGAATAATTCAGGTCACAGAGTAGCATTTGAGAATAAGAAGGCAAAGATCTTCAATGAATCAGGAAGATTGCTTGGTACCGGTGAACAGACAAAAGGTAACTTATTCTATTTGAATGATACTAACACCACTTGCTTAATGACTAGAAACAAAGACATATGGTTGTGGCACAAAAGATTGTGTCATGTGAATTTTGACAACATGATAAAAATAAGTAGAAGGATAAATGTAAGAGGCTTACCGACGATGTCAAAGCCCAAAAACATCATGTGCAAGAATTGTCAAAAAGGTAAAATGACAAAGTCTAGTTTCAAAAGTAAAACCCATACATCTGATGATATTCTAGAATTAGTCCATACTGATCTATGTGGACCAATGAGGACAAAGAGTTATTATGGAGATAGATATTTTATTCTCTTTGTTGATGATTACTCTAGAATGATGACAGTTATGTTTCTAAAAGCTAAATCTGAAGCATTCAAGATGTTTAAATGGTATAAGGCTATGGTAGAAAAACAAAGTGGTAAGGATTTGAAATTATTGAGATCAGATAGAGGAGGAGAGTTTATATCGGATGAATTCACTAATTTCTGCAATGAGCATGGTATAAAAAGATAGGTTTCTACACCAAGAACACCACAACAAAATGGGATTGCTGAGAGAAGGAACATATCCATAGTTGATTGTGCTAGAACACTGATGATAGAGAAAGGCATCACCCAAATCTTCTGGAGGGAAGTTGTCAGTACTGTTGTCTACACATTAAATAGAGTACAATTAAAGAAGGACACAAAGAAGAAACCCTATGAGCTATGGTATGGTAAAACACCCAATGTAAGTTACTTCAAAATCTTTGGTAGTCAATGTTATATCTTAAAGGATGATAGAAATGGAAAGCTTGACTCCAAGAGTGATGAAGGTATCTTTCTAGGGTATTCCACCAAAAGCAAGGCTAATAAATGTCTTATTAAGGCCTCTAACAAAATTGTTGAAAGTGCAAATGTGAAGATAGATAAATTTGCAGAAAAGAATGAGCTGGAAAGCACAAAAGAACTAGAGGACTACAACAAGTTTGTATATTGTGAAGAACCTAACACTCTGCCTGAGAAATAGTGCTTAATTCTAGAGAAACAAAATGTTGTAACCAACGGTCAGGCTGCAAATACCGACGGTCAGGATAATGATCAAAATAATGTGCAAGGTGATGAAGAACAAAATGAAGGAAAAAAATGATGATCAAGATGATAGACAAAGAGTTGAACCAGTTCTTTCCAGATATGTAAGAAGGAACCATCCATAGATCCAGATCATAGGAGATAAGAAAGCTGGTACAAGAACAAGAAGTAAGTCTCTAAACACAAGTTGTTTAATTTGTGAGTTTGAGCCAAAATCTGTCAATGTTGCACTTGATAATGAAGAATGGATAAGTGC
>MU223795.1:3011042-3023232 GCA_018584345.1 Thuja plicata
TGGAAGCAAAACAAAAATGTTGTTAATGACGGAGTAGTTGATGCCTCTAACATTAATTCTAAACCCGAAGCATTCAATCTAACCAATGGCATGCAAGCAAGAAAAGAGGCTAAAGTAACACCTCCCAAAATGAACAATGATAACAACAAAGAACAAACCTAGACTTCAAAACCCCAAAGAACATTCACTCCTTTGGGGGAGACTCTTGAGACCATCTTAAAAATATTGGTGGATAACAAAGTTCTTACGATTCCCGATTCTAAACCGTGGGAACCAATGGTCAAACCCAGATGGTGGGATGATAACTCCTATTGTGTCTTCCACAAAAACAAGGGACATAAGACTAATAATTGTCTCAAACTTAAACATGTCATCCAAGACCTCATCGAAGGAGGTAAGATCAAAGTAAATGGACATACTACCAATGAGGATCATACAACATTCAACAAACCTTTTCCTAATTACAATCAAGGAGAAACATCCAAAGGGAAGGGTAATGAGATAAACTACACCTATTCCAAAAGCAACAATGTGATTAATATGCTTAATATTAAAATTGAATCCATAAATGTGATCACAATTAAAGGTGCCTCATCCTCCTCAAATGTTGTAACATGGAGCCAAGCACAGGTTACAATCAAAGCACCTCCAAAACTGACATCAACATCAAAGGTTCCTATTTTAACTATTCCTAAACCAGTAGAAAAACACGTGGTCACTATCCCTGGAGAAAAATATGACTTGGTAGACCAATTGCAATGAACCGCTGCCAAAATTTCCATCTTCGAGTTGCTCAAGATATCCACGGTACATAGGGAAATCCTGGAACAATCTCTACATGCTGCTAATGTTCCAAAATATATTGATATAGACAAGTTTCAAGCGATGGTCAATCACATCTCAGTGCCACACTACCTCTCCTTTTCTGAAGAGGATGACAAGTCATTGACCCATCCACACAATCAACCCCTCCATATTGAATTCCTTATTCATAAATTCTATGTTAGACGCATATTGATAGATGGAGGTGTAGGATTGAATATCTGTACACTGGATCTCGTCAAGAGACTAGGTCTCTCAGAACAAATAATTGACACTAGAAACAAGATAACCATCAAAGCTTATGATGAGGAAGAGAGATCCTCCAGAGGTCTTATTTCTCTACCTATCAGAGTCAGACCAATTGAGAGGAACATCATATGTCAAGTTCTAGATTTACCATTGGCCTACAATATCCTACCGGGGAGACCATGGATTCACAAAATGCAATTTGTACCGTCCACTTACCACCAATGCATAAAGTTCCCACATAATGGGATAGAAGTGACGATTCCTGCAGATGCCAACTATACTTGCAACAATATCAAATCAGGTAGCATGATCCCACACAACAAAGAGGCTATGGATGTCATTTCTCCTGAAACTACCAAGGATATGGTTATGAATATTTTTAGCAAAACTTTGAAACTTCAAGCAACAGTTATGGGAGAGTACAAGCTGGACCTGACTCCCTCACTGACAAAACTTTCAGTGTCACCAAGATCCTATGGTAAACCTTCCTCGACATTCACACCTCTAGCATTCAAAGAGCCAGAAATACACAAGGCAACTGGCATGATAAAGGCATCCACATCTTCTTCAGATAACACAGAAGAACAGACAGTCTTGGACTAGCTTTACAAAGGAGAACCAGTGGAATCTGAGATCAAACATGTGAAAATATCCCCAGAATAGTATGGAAAGGGATATGATTTTCACACATAAATGGGTTACAAAGGAAAGGGACCCCTAAATGACACAGGATGAGGGATCATTGAACCCATACCCATGTAGTTCCGCAACAGCAGAGATAAAATAGGACTGGGCTTTAATACTCAATCCAAAAAACCTACTTCAAAAGAGAGTCCACCTTCTAAAATAGGGAGTGATAAAACAGATGAGATAATATTGGAGCCATGGCCTTATGAGAGATTACTACATATTGGTACAGAGAATCCTGAATATCAAGGAGAATGCTATGTACCTAGCTTTGAGGTACCACAAGATCTTCACACTCCTTTGCTAGCACAACCTCCCATTCAAGAGGTAGGAGACACCATAGAAAAAATCACTCAAGAGATACCCAAGCCATAGAATCTACATCCTAACTGGGGGCAATTGGTCACAATTTCACATGTCCTTGATCTACCTCACTTTGATCTACAAGCAGCTAACCGAGCTCATCAAATAAACATTGCTGAATATTTAAATAGATCTGATGATGATGTCACGGACTCTCATGACTATGAATGGGATCGGCTATCTATTGCTTCTGAAGATATTGGAATAGATACAATTCACATGTTTGCAGCTCCTAACAAGCAATCTGACACTCCTCTCAATGATACTGATCCTCCTGAAGTAGAAGAAGAGCTCCTTCCCCCGATCATTGACGAAGACACAAGTGAATACGTAAGCCTGGAAGAATTTCATAGGCCACAAGAAGGAAACTTTCATTTACAGAGAGATGATGATGAGATCTCTAGTGACAAGTCACTAGAGTTTGATCCACATATGACTAACAATGACCCTTTTAACAATGATCTTACTCTTATTGATCTAAATATTGAAGAAATTAACTTAACAGATTGTGTCATGTCGGTTAATGGTCTTGATGCTAACATGATGTTGTCCTTCCTAGAATCTGACTCCCTAACATTGGTATTTCCAAACCTAATTGATTGGACTGAAACAGATCCTACTCCTATCCTCGACTTTTCCAATGACCACTCCCTAGCTTGTTATCTTAATGCTTGTGAATCTTACCCTTCTTCCACCAATGCAAGGAGTGAGAACATGTCACAGGAGGATATCAAGTTTCTTAGTCACAAACTAAAAAATAAAAAGAAAAAGCGGACTGATGGTGAAAACCACTCTGTGGCAGTATCAAATCCCAAAATAGTAAAGAAAAAAGACATATCCAATGGTGAGAACCTCTTCAAGGCGCCAAAGGATGAGACTCTTGATATCCTCCTTGAACACTTTTAAGAAAAATATTCGGTATTGATTGAACCAACACAACCAGTATACTTGGGCACTATTGAAAATCCTCAAATAGTTCATCTAGCACAATATTTATCAGAAGAAGAGAAGGTACAGTTCACAGAGTTCCTGAAAGAGAAGAAGATCAACTTTGCATGGTCTTACACTAATATGCCAAGGCTAGATCCTAATCTCATCATGCACCACTTGTCTATAGCTCCTGGGATCAGGTCCGTAAAACAAAAACTTAGAAAGATGCATCCTCATGTTGCATTATTGGTAAAAGCAGAGCTAGAAAAGTTGTTGAAATCTGGATTTATTCGATTCATTGCCTATGCAACATGGATCTCCAATGTGGTCCCCATTTCTAAATCTTATAAATCTATCAGGATCTCTACGGACTTAAGAGACCTCAACAAAGCATGTCCAAAAGATGACTTCCCTCTACCAAACATTGACATGATCATAGACCTTATGATAGGCTACCGGATGTATTCATTAATGGATGGATTCTCAGGCTATAATAAAATCAAGATCGCCCCTGAGGATTAAGAGAAAATTGCATTCACATTCGCATGGGGTACCTTTTGCTGGAATGTCATGCCTTTCATGTTAAAGAATGCCAGTGCAACATATCAATGAGCCATGATGATAATATTCCATGACATGATGCATAAGAAAATGGAGGACTATGTCGATGACACATTGGCTAAATCCAAAGAAAGAGGTACTCACATTGCTAATTTGAGAAAGATATTGGATCGAATGGAACAATTCCAACTCAGGCTCAATCTGAAGAAATGTGCCTTTGGAGTCCAATCAGGCAAGCTCCTAGGATTCATAGTATCAGCAAAAGCAATCGAGGTAGATCCTGCAAAGGTAAAAGCTATTCTATATATGACTCCTCCATGTAATATCAGTCAAATGAGGATGCTACAAGGGAGACTCCAGTCTATCAGGAGATTCATTTCCCAACTTACAGATAAGGCACAACCCTTTACTAAGCTACTACATAAAGGGGTTACATTCAAATGGGATGAACACTGTGAAGCAAACTTCAAAGAATTGAAGGGGTACCTGTCTACTCCACCTATTCTTATGGTGCCTATTCATGGAAAACCTTTTCTCCTATACATTTCAGCTACAACTACAACCCTAGGAGTATTACTAGCACAAGAAGATGAAACAAAGAAAGAATGAGCTATCTACTACATTAGTAGAACCCTAGTCACTTATGAGCTCAATTATAGAATTATTGAAAAAGCATGCTTAGAAATCATCTTTGCATCATAGAAATTGAGACACTATATTCTCTCTTATATAGTGAAGCTCATTGCTAAGATAGACCCTCTAAAGTATCTTTTGAGTAGAACAACATTAACCGAATGTTTGGAAAAATGGGTCCTAATTCTAAGTGAGTTTGATATTGAATATGTAGAACAGAGAGCTATCAAAGGATAGGTACTTGTAGATCAATTGGTTGATTCACCACTCCAGAATGATGAACCTCTACTAATTGAATTCCCTGATGAAACAATCATGCATCTCATTGAACATCCATGGAAGATGTACTTTGACAGTTCATTCACTCAACAGGGATCTAGAGCAGGGGTTCTCTTCATAACTCCACAAGGATACAAGATTCCCAAATCTTACAAATTGATGTTTCCATGCACTAAAAATATCTCAGAATATGAAGCATTGGTCAACGGCCTCAAGCTAGCCATGGAATGGAAGATCATAGAGTTACAAGTGTATGGTGACTCCCAACTAATTATCAATCAAGTCAATGGGGAGTATCAAACAAAAGATGAAAATTTGATGCCCTACAAACAACTAGTTGATGATCTGAAGAAGTACTTTGTCTTCATCACCTTCCAACAGATACCAAGATTAGAGAACAAAGTTGCAGATGCTATGGCTACCTTGGCATCCATGTTACAACTGGAGGAGCATCAATTCCGCTATGACTTCTTGGTAGAAGAAATATCCTATCCTACCTTTGCTAACCCTAAATACCAGGTCATATGTGCCTTGAATACCCCAGATCAATCTTGATATACCAGTATCATTGCTTACCTTTCTGACCAAACCATTCCCGCCAATTTATCCAGAAATGAGAAAAGATCCTTGATTAGGACAGCATCATGTTACATCCTCATAACTAACAAACTATATCGACACAGTCTTGATAGTACACTTCTTCGGTGTTTAGAACTCAGAGAGTCTGATCTAGCATTAAAAGAAGTCCATGAAGGAGTATGTGGATCACACTCGAATGACTTTTCATTAGCTAAGAAACTGCTCAGAGTAGGCTATTATTGGCCTACCATGGAGAAAGATTCTATTCAATTTTCAAAAGCATGTCTTAAATGCCAGACACATGGAAACCTTATTCATGCTCCTGCCAGAGAACTTATACCTTTCATAACACATTGGCCATTTCAGCAATGGGCCTTTGACTTGGTTGGAAAAATATATCCCAACTCTTCACATGGACACAAGTTTATCATTACGGCCACTGAGTATTTTAGAAAGTGGGTTGAAGCCATGCTGCTAATCAAAGCCACCAGAAAATAGGTGGCTATGTTCATTCTAAACTACATTATTTGTAGATATGGGATACCCTCTTCAATTGTGACAGATAATGGGGGCCAATTTAAAAATCAAGACATTGATGACCTCTGTGACCAGTTCCATATCACTCAACATTGCTCCTGAATATATTACCCTCAAGGTAATGGACAGGCCGAGGCATCAAACAAGAATATTCTCAAGATCCTACACAGAACTTTAAGCAAGTTTGGCAGAGACTGGCATCTACAACTGAATCTGGCACTATGGGCCTACAGAACAAGCATCAGAACACCAACTAGAGCCACGCCATTTGCTCTAGTCTATGGCACTGAAGTAGTATTACCCATTGAGGTTGAAATCCCATCTTTGCGGATATCTTTACAAGGACTGGTTACTGATGAGCAATACCGCATAGATAGGATAAATTCCCTAGACCTACTAGATGAGCGCAGGCAACAAGCGTTCGATCACCTCAAAGAGTATCAAGCATGTATGTCTAAAGGTTACAACAAATAGGTCAAACCACACAAATTTGAAGTAGGAGATCTCCTCCTCAAGGAGAATCCTAAGAACCAGCCTAACAGGGAGCAGAAAGGAAAGTTTGAACCTAACTGGCTAGGACCTTATGTTATCACTACTACTTTTGGGACTGGAGCTTATCAGTTAGCTACACCTGAGGGAGACGTTCTTCTAGATCCTATCAACACTTTACATTTGAAGCGGTTCTACGCTTAATGTTTGGCTAGCAGATCCTGTACAACAAATAGTTCTTGCAAAACACCAAAAATATTTAGAAAATTGATCCTAAAGAAATCCAAAAATAGTGGAAAAAAGTCCTACAAAAAGGGTACCCTTGGTGAAAACTTTGTAAACAGGCACCTTGATACTTCAAAAAACATTCAAAAAAGAAAAAATAGAAAAAAAATTGAAAAGAAGAGAAAAGTGCCTTGATGAGCACCTGGTAAAACAGGCATCTTGGTAGCAAAAAGAAAGAAAAATATCTTTCCAAGTGGTAAAAACCTGGCAATCAGGCGTCACTTATGATCTGCGCTCCATCTATCAATGCACTACTGATACTAGGCCTTCATAATTTTGCCTGTGCTCATATGCTGACTTCATTTTCCTACATGACTATCTTATCCTCGCTTGGGGTTTGTCTATCTTTACGTCTTAGGAATAAGTCATTCTACACTGGGGGCATCTTTGCTGGCATAGTCAGTTGTGCTTGCTAGGTTTCTCTAGGATGGTTTGCCTCACAGACACAATGTTTCTTGATACATGAAAAACAATGTCATTTTCCAAAACAAGGGTGTCTTTTCAAAAAACATGGGACATGACATTTACATTCACATCATTCCTACAAGGCCGTATTAGATCACAAATAAGAATGGATTATCCTACCAATGCACAGACATGGAACACCATATTGCTGGTATTACAATTTTTTTTTTATTGATAAATCTTTACTATGTTTGACAGATGAATGAACAAGTACTACTTAAACACACAGTTTGATAAATGGTTTGATTATGATTCTTTTATGTCCTGATGATGTTTTCAACTAGGGACATCTAAGTAATTATAAATTTTATTTGATTGATTCACAAATTGATGATTTATTATGTCTCCTTAGTTACTCAATGACGTATGCACAAAGACAAAGAGTCGCAAGGATAGGGGCATAATGTTTTCTTGATTTTCTGTGTATGGTGATTGTTCCAAATGATCTTATAAATTTCACCTGACTTGGATGTTTATGGTAAGAGCTGCCACTATGGGTGGATAGCTACATATATCTCGATCTTTGTTATGTGTAAACTACGGTGAGTTTGACACAATTTCCTTGTCTATTTTCTGACCCAAATTCTCACTAAGGTATACGAATCATAATGTACCCAAGGATATGAATTTTCAAGGTCATTGTGGGTCCAATATCTTTCCTTAATCAGAATCTGGTATATTAAAAGGAAGGTGACTATTCTGATGTCCTGGCTTCTATGCCTTGATGCCTAAGTCTATTTCTGACATTTCAATAAAAAATAGTATTCATATTATCATAATATCAGTGGGTATTAGTGATGGTTGTACTATCAGGAGGTATTCATTCTGAAAAACTGCCCAATGATGATAAAAATATTGCAAAATTTGCTAAATTAGTGACAAGTCCTAATAGTCTTCATATAGCTGCATTTAGAGATTGCATGATGCATTTATCAAATAAACGCATAAGGAATTTTTAATCTCAAAAATGGTTTCTATCTTCTTCTAAAAACATCAATTTAATTACATCATCTATATTACTGATATCAAATATCGTTGCCCGTCCATAGCATGTATTTTGCATTCATTGAAAAGAGGAAACTCAAAAAAAAACAAAAAAAAAGCATCCGTGAATTGCATTTTTACTTTTTCATCCTAAGTGCATCCATACATATATTTTGCATAACTGAAAAAATCAAAAGAAACATACATTTGCATTTTTACATAGGTATCATTTATAATATATTTATATCAGTAATGACTCATCACATCCAAATCATAAAATGATGTTATCATCTGCAAAATTAACTCATCACGAGACTAAGATATCATCACATGTGCAAACAGATACATTTACCACATCTATGACAACAAAGAGAACTCATGAAACATGTCAGAATCAAGAAAATGCATCAAATATATATCATCATAACATGGTACAAATCATAACATAAAGAGTATCAGAAAGCATAAAGAGTATCAGTACGCCAAAAATGAATCAGATATATGTATGAATGTCATCTACAAAAATGGATCTCAAAAGGATCCAAATATACAAAGAGGGGATCTCAGCAGGATCCAAATATACATATGTGATCTCAACATGTACATGTCATACAAAATGATACAAAAATCTCAGCTCTGTCCCACCCCCTCTCCCTAGTTAGGAGGAGGAGAAGGAGGAGGTGGTGGTGCAAAAGGCACTAATGGAGGAGGCATGGCCCCCTCTGACTGTTGGGCCACTCGAGAAAATGAAGGAGCTCTCTGCCCCTCTAGAACTACTGCATGATATAGGGCGTAATAATGTGGCCCTCTGTCCCTGATGGACTGTTGTACTAGCCTGTGCATCCCTCTCTGCCCTCAGTCTCTCCATCTTCCTGTCCCTATCTATAAGCAAGGCATCTGATATAGCTAGCCTAGACTCTGTTGCTTTGGCTCTGGCCTCCAAGGCTGTAATCTGAGCTTAGAGTTTCTCCCTCTCCTACTCACATCTCGACAATGGGTCTCCATCCCTACCTGCATCCTGCTCAGGTGCCTCCTGACACCTCTGATGCTGCTGCTCACTTGTGAGCAATGGACCAGTGTCTCTCCGAGGGGCCACAAATATAAATATCTAAAATCAGCCCTGCCCACTACCGCTGGCACCACCTGTATCCACAGCCTCTCCTTCACCACCTCTGTCATCTCCATCAGGCCCATCATCCGGAGGAGGACGCTTTCCATCTCTACTGCCATCCCTGCCACCATCATGACCCCCATGTCTCCTAGGAGCCCTATCTCTACCTCCTCTACCCCTGACGGGTTGATAATCAAGATCATAATCAAGTGGCTCCTCTATGCGAGGAATGATCTCCTCTGGAACAGTGAATTGAGGAAATAGATACTGAAGTCTCTCAGTGGCATAACCATCTGAAACACCTGCATCCTCTACATCTAGATGAAGTTCCCAGTCTACTGCCACCATGTCTCAGATCTTCTTGTGTGCAGTCTCATAATTCAACTGTGCAACCCATAGAGGTGTCGCATCTTGGGTACGAGCATAAACTGCAATATCCTTTGTACGGCCCTGTCACCGACCATACTATCTCAGAACTCTGGTGATAAGAAAACACTCTATAATACCTCGTCCGGCCAATCATATATCTACTCTAACACAAAAATGGTACCTACCAGGCATCAGAAGTCCACACCTCACAGTCTAGATATGGTCGCCAGACGACCTTTATCATATCATCAAATAAACGGCACCAGTACTCGACCTTCCCCAGATGGGGCTGCTGTAAAAGGCCTGCATACATGTATACATAGGGTTTCTCAGGTGCCCTCTGCCTATCTACAATCGGCCATGTGACAGGGATGTGCTCCCAGGCCCAAATCTGTAGAATGAGTATACCCACAGTCATACTGCGGGTGTGAAGGTATACAATCTCATGGAGCTCTCTGTACATGTGTGCTAATATACAACTCCCCCAAGAAAAATGTCAATGGTGGGAGATCATCTGCTCAACCATGCTCACCCAACCAACCAGGAATCCATGCTGACCTCTATCCGGCATGAGGATGCCACCTACCAAACCTGCTAAGTACACAGCTAATCAATCATAGTGATCAACCATGTAATCCCATGACAAGTATCTCTGGTCTATGGAGTCATCCTGAAAGAATCTACATGCACTACCAATCGCTACACTAGCTCTGGACTCAAAGAAAACCTCATGTCTAACCATCAGTATGCAGACTATCCTCTAGACGTCCTCCAGAGTCACAGTAATCTCTCCTGTCGGTAAATGGAAGGTGTTGTGCTCAGAATGCCATCTCTCAGCCAAAGCAGTCAACAACCCATAGTTTACCCCGATCTCAGGTAAACCTATCAAGGACCATAATCCACATCAGACCATAGTCGTCTACTCGTCATCTGATAAACGTCCCGACAATGAAAGGAAACGCGCAGGGTAAGTGTCACGAAAAGAAACTACCTCAAACTGGGCCTGATTTTGGACAAAAAAATAAAACATTAGAATATTGTCTACGAAAAGGGGTAGACTCCTACTCCTCTAAGTCATTCAAAGTTCGCAGGACACAAACAGATCAAAACACATTAAAAATCTAAGTCTTCTACTAAGTGCGATCCTGGAAATACAGGATATGATTGTGTTTACCGGATGCGATCCCTGATATACGGGATGCGATCCTAAACATGGGATACGATACTCAGCAAACGGGATGCGATTCCCTGATGGATTTTCACTCCAAACAAGATAAAATCATTAACACTAGATGCGATTTGGGAAAACCTGGATGCGACGCAGAAATTCAAAAAAACTGGATGCAATCCGGGAAAAATCGGATGCGACTCGGGATTGGCAGGATGCGATCCAAAATCTCGGATGCGATCCTAAATTCAACTAGCTCTAAAAATCACAAAAATGCATGAAATTTAAAATTGCAAAATTCACAAGGTAGTTTATCGAGCACTTACCGGCGGTGGGTAGTCGGCTGGTCGCTGATGTCGGTGGCTCATCTCAAAATGGTGCTTCCTCACAGGGACTACCATCTTCTCTGTAGAGCTCTCTGAATTTCTACGGAGGAAAGTGAAAATGAATAGTGAAATGGTAATTTTGGAGGCTTATATGGGTCTTTTGAGACATTTAGGGGTTCCAAAACTCCTCCGAGACACCTACAAATTCATTTTTATTCTTTTTTTACTCAATCAAGAACCAAATCGAAGGTGCCTATGATGTTTTTAGTAGCACAGTGTCATTTTTTGCGATAGTTTTGAAAATTATGAATTTGCTTCTTTTGTTCCCCACATTGATCAATAGTGCACATTTCATCATACATCTTGGTCTAAACATCATTTTATCAGCCTTATCACTCATATTTTCACATAATTAACTTCGTAATTGTGTGTTTATTTTTAAACACACCTTCTTCTAATCCATTCTTTCTTGACCTAACCGCTTCCTGCAAGTGATACGTTCTTCAACTAAGGGATTTTATTTTTCCTTTTCCTTTGATTTCGTTCCCAAGGGGGCATTATGACACTATCATCAATTAAATTTTTTCTCGAAACAACATCAAAATGACTTCGTTATCAAACAAACTAGGGGCATAATAGTTGCCTTGACTAAGTCAGAACTGTTGGATAGAAAGCTTTGGTTCTCATGAGCTGGATATCTTGTGTTTCCTCATTTTCTGGAATATTTTTATTAAAATCTCCTGGCAGCTTCGTACTGGCTTTTTGGACGACAACCAAGTTCAGAATCAGTATTATCAATTTTTGGATGACAACCAAGTTCAGAATTGGTATTTTTAAAATCTTTTATTGATCTTTGAACGACAACCAAGAACGGGATTCTCAAGAATTGGTATTTTTAAGATCTTTTATTGATCTCATCAACATTTCATTCGACAACCAAGAACGGGATTCTCAATCTTTCTGAAGTCAAAATCAAAAACTTTCTTTGAATCAATGCGCTGCTCGCACATCAATTCAAAGAGGGGCAAATGTAACCACCTAAATTTGGTATGTTCCACCTATGGACCCTATTTTCCCTAAGTGTGATCATACCCTTGATTATGTCCAAATGACCCTGTTACTGCTTGGCATAATTCTTTGAATCAATTTAATGTCCTAGGTATTTTTATCACTAAATTATATTTACTATTATAGCCATATGATTTAAATCAATTCAAACCAAAATAAAACATGGCTATAGTATTTAATTATAAATGAATTAAATAAATCCCTAAATCAATTACCCACTTGCAATTAACCCATTCCCCTAGCCTATTTAATTTAATTAAAATGGCTATAGTCCCCTAATTATTA
>MU223795.1:3064401-3081913 GCA_018584345.1 Thuja plicata
TATACTAAGAAATGAAATATGAGAGATTAAGCTAAGACATGATTTCAATGCAATTAATCTAGAAATTGAAACTATCTTATTGCAAAATGAAATTACTCTATATGAGATTAGCAAGAAAATGAGACAAAATTCAATATTCTAACAATGCATATTTTCTTCAGAAATTCAACGGGTTTTGAATGAAGAATGAGAGTTCTTTTATAGACTCTGAGATGATCAGAATAGAAACTTTCCTCTTTGAAATAAAACAGATAGAAAAGCCAGTTTTAAAATAGAAAGCTTTATTCAAAAGAATACAATAAATTGTTTTCTTCCTGCTTTAACTGTTTTCTTTCTTTGATTTAATTATGTTTTATTTGAATTAAATTGTTTTCTTTCTCTTTAAAGAACAATTAATTCAAAGTTTCCATTTCTGAATAAAAGAAAGATTTTTGATAGAATATTCAATTAATTAAATAAATATGATCTCATAATTGCTTTTTCTCAATTATTTGAATAATTAAATTCAATTATTGAAATGAGGATATTTATTTAATATTTAAATATTATTTAATTCCCTTTTCATGTGTCTCAGCTAAAGAGGGTGAATTTAATTTAATTAAAGTGCTAGGACTTTATTAATTAAATTAATTCGATCATAAGGTTTATTTAGCCAATAGATATTTAGGAATTAAATATGATGTATGATTAATGTAGATTTAGGATTTTCTATATTTGACACTCAGGTCGAGTAGAGTCAGTTAAAGCTCAGAATTGCCTAGTACCATAGGACTTTGATGATTTAGAAGAGCGACAAATGCAACAAAATTGGTTAAGGTTGCAAGATGCCAATTTTGGGGTGTTACATCCCTTAGCTTGATTGATCAGGACTGTATGAAGTTTATCCTTCACCAGTTTCTCTTCAGCATCTTCTATCAATCCACTCCCTCGTGTATCTGATTGCTTCCAAAAATGAATTATGCTTGTCTCTTATATAGACATGATATTCCTTAATTCTTTATTCTTGATTCTTGATTCTTGATTCTTGGTGTGAAAAACAATCCAGCCAAATTGATTTACGGCTTTAACTCCTGATTTGTCTCGTAGTTATCTTCTTGCCAACTGTATAAATCAATTGCTTAGCTGTGGTTGAATAAAATAAATAAAACAACCAGTTAAGTCTATCCTTAAGCTCTACCAGCTAGATATTTTGTCATTTTCTGATCTCTCTGTTCTGTCGGTCAATTATGCAGTTCGTCGCCGGTGACAACTGCCAGTTCCGTCAGTGCAACTTCAGTTAGCTTCGGGATCTCCGTCCGTCGGGCATCATTGGATCTTTCTCGTCAGGCAACATTGTTTTCAGCTCGTCGGGCATCCTGTGATTCTGCTTCGTCGGGCAACACTGTCTTCTGCTCGTCGGGTATCACTATGACTTTATCTCTATCTTTACCGATGGTGTGCACTCCGTCGATGTAGTTTGTCACTTAGTGAATACTTGACTTTTATGCATTGTTGAAAGCATAACCTATGTTCCATTGATTCTATGAAGTCTTTGACATTATGTACATGACCGTACAGATGATATCAAGTTGACATCAATGACAATACAAACCATTAACTGATTTAATGTCTTGTATCATCTTCAACTTAACATTATCAAACATTCAATTAGTTACATGTCATCACTAATGTCCTTTTGTCATTTTCAATGATGTCATCTATATTCTTTAAATGCACAAGAGGATTTATTTATTAATTGTATACTTTCCTTCCATGAATTATACAAGACTTCGCTTCAGTAATAATGTTATCCAATATACCCAAATCCTAATTGATTGACTTACATATCTCTTTCGTCTTCTTTTCCATGTAATCTTTTCTAGCTCTAACTATCGCGGCCTTCTCTAAAGAGTCAAAGTGAACATCAAAGTCATCAAGGACTTTGTTCAAGTTATCCACCGTGTCATTTCCTTGGAAAGTGATAGGTAGGGGTAGAATTTTGTTGATACTATCAACTGCTCTTTCCAATACCTTTGACTTCTTCTTTGTTTTCAGTTTTGATCTCTACTTAGCCTTAGCAAAGGCTATGTATGATAACCTCATTAATTCATCCTCATCCATACCATCAACATCAGTACTCAGAGGTTTATCGCCACTTGCCAACAATAAAGCTGAAGAAACAGAAATAGATACATTTTTTCTTGTTTAACTTCAACCTTAGTTTATGATTCCTTGTTGTCCACAACTGAGATTTCTTTTAGATCTGCCTTGGTGGCTTCTTTCTTCTCTATCCCAGTCAGATTAACTGCACTGTGTTCACCACTTCCATCAATATTAGTAACAATATATGTATTCCCTTGAAAAGGGTCACTTATATCCCGGGAAGTGTCCAAGGACACAGGCACACCAGCAACAAAGAATTTTGGTTGCTTAACTATACTAAAAATTTGACTACTATCATCTCCATCCTTGGGTGAATCAATGTTTATTTCTGTAGGTGTAGAGGACTCTCCTCTCAGGATAGTTATGGGCTTGGCAGCCTTGGATTTAGGAGATGAAGGCTATTGATAAGGTACTAAATCTTTATGTGTATCCTTTATGACCTCATCATACTTCCTCCCCATAATCTTTATTAATCTTGCTTTTATTCTCAGTAGGGGTTTTATAGCTTTCAATATCCTCTCATGTTCATCATATGAAACGACTGGTAGCATATCATTTATGGCTTTCCTTATTATCTAATCATCTTCGATGAGTCCTAATTGTTTCCTTATTTCCAATTTGTCATACAACTCCTTAGGAATACTGCCTTCAATTTCAAGTAGATTCTTTTCATCAACAACTTCTCCCTTAATGATTTGGTTGTATTTCTCTAATTCATGATACTTGATCTTGTAATCATCAAGTTCAAACTGCATCTTTCCCATCAGCACATTTGCATTCTTCAAAATTTCTTCAACTTTTGTCTTTTCATCTTTCCCTTGTTGTATTACTTTAGTCATCTGAATAGTTGTAGCTTCACATTCATGCTTCAATGTCTCTTTGCATTTTTCAAGCTGCTTAATCAGATCAGATGTCATTATCATATTCATCTTGAATTTTATCCATAAGATCTTGTCTTTGGTTCTTGGAAGTTCAACTTGTTCCTTAAGCTTCTTTATGAATCCTCGGCTCCTCTCAATTTGAATTTCAACTCAGCATTATTAGCTTTTTCCTTATCAAGATCTTCAAGTGTTGCCTCAAAGCTATCTTCCAAACTACTTGAATCCATCTGGATCTCCCTTAAGTTGTTAGGCTTTCTCTCCAAGGGCCACAAGCTCTGATACCAATTGTTATGATTAAGTAATACTGAGGGGGGGTCATTCAATATTACAACACTTTCCTATTAAATTTAACCAATTCAAACTTAACCACGCAAGTATAGAAATAATAAGAATAAGCACATAACGTAGACAACTCATAACACCATAATTTGTTCACAAGGAAACCCCGGCCAAGGGAAAATCCTGATAGGGATGATACCCACAAATGATGCACTAAGAAGTAGTGTCCCTGTTAGGAGACCTAGCTCTGTTAGGAGCTGAATATTACATTTAGTACATATCCATGTTAAAGGATAGAAACCCTGTTAGGGGTATACAATGAGCACATTGCTCTTACAAAGTAAATCTGTGTTACAATGATTTTTCAATGTGAACTATACAAGCATCTACTATGCTTAAGTAGTCCCAATTATTGCTTGCACCATATGTTGTCTGATTCTGACATCACAATGCATCTACACATTCCACTCACATCTTTGCATCATACAACAACTTTACTTATATACTCGATCTCAAAAGTTTTTTGCAGTCAGCTCATAAGAACATCACAAAATGTGTCCAACACTTAACCAAATAGCAAATACATAGTCTATGATCATACTTCAGCAAAAATAGGGTAGGACCGAATCCAAATCCAAAGTAGCACTTATGGATTCCACAAAATACTCCCTTAATCATCACAACCATTCATCTGCCCTATATCGTTGTTGTACTATCTTCGCATAACTTCAACAGGTTGTAACTCTGTCTAGACAACTCCAAAATCCAAGGGGCCTTAACTGAAGGTCTATTATATCCCATAGTACACTCCTCTAAGCTCACATAGCTTAATTAGATGCATACGGTGCTCGCGGATCAAAACTGTGTGCCTGTACCTTGTTAACTGCATCCTGGACTTACTCATTTTTGCAAAACTAAATATCCAAAACTGGATTGTACTTCAAGCGACCATGCCAATGATTAGTGTTGCCATAAATGACAATGTATAAGCTACGCTGATTGGGCCACTTGCCAACAACTAAATTATATTTCTATTTATTTAACTTAGATTAGAATGGATTAGTTGTTAAATTTAGTGTTAGTTTACTTCATTTATTATCCAAATTGGAAATATCAAAATGTAATATATAATTAGTACAATTTTTATTATATAATAATAATTTATTGTACAAGAAACATGATCTATAGTGTCATTTATTTTTGAAATATTAAAAAAAGTCTAAAGAAGCTCTCACAAACAAAAATCCACTCCTTAAAATGGTTCAAAATATCATCAATATATTATCAAGTGATCAAAATATCATCCAAAATGTTAAAGTTATTTTAATTCATTAATTGGAGATAGTAAATATCAAATTTACAACCTTTTAAATCCTCTATGTTAATTGTTTGAATATAAATAGAAAAGAAAAAAAAAATACATTGCTTATTAACTTACGAATTAGTTTTAAATTTTTCTAATAGTTAACTAGTTATACAAATACATAAATATAATAAAAAAGATTATTTATACTTATCAAAATGATAGTTTAATCAAAGCATTTATTTTCATATATACAAATACATTGTGAAATATAAAAATAAAAAACAACAAAGAAAATAAAACTTGTAGGACTATTTAAATTTAAAATGAAGATATTTCAAATTTGAAACAAAAATGATCTACTACAATAATTCAAATTTTAAAATAACAAAAAATAATTATATATTTTACTTTTATAGCTTTTATTTTTATTGTGAGTTCAAATAAAAACTATAAATAAATATGAAAATAAAGCAAAAATAAAACTTGTACGACTATTTTATTGAACAAGGCTACTCCAAACTTAGATTCATTTAGTAAATATTAAAATATGAGTATCCTTCAATTGATTAATGCAAGAAACACAAGTGCATGCTATTTTATAAACATGCACAATAATGGTGAGCCAATAACAACTCACACACAACTTGATTATCTTTATAATTTAGAGGTTTTCTTTTAGATGTGTTTGGATCCTTATAATTGGATGCATAATTGATTTGAAGTTATTATTTATCTATGAAATCTTTGTTGCAAAAACAACATTTGCTAAATGACCTACCAATTGATTTGAAGTTATCACTTATCTATTCAAATCTTTGTTGCACACACATCATCATTTGGTAAATGACCTATCAATTGATTTGAAGTTATTCTTATCTATTAAGTTGTGTTTGGATCCTTATAATTGGATGCATAATTGATTTGAAGTTATCACTTATCTATATAAATCTTTGTTAATCTTTATTGCACAAACAACATTATTTGTTAAATGACCTATATTTTCAACATACCCATTGCACACCAAAGTGCAACTGCTAGGTATTATGTATATGTTAATTGGCTTTTAAGATTTTTTTTTAAGGGTGCTTGCTATACCTTGTTTTGTAAGAGATGACTTGGGCTTTTGCGTAAGCCTATTTTATTTATCCTCGTAATATTTTAGTTATGTTAAACTGTCTAAAACTATTAGACACGAAAACATTCAGCAAAACAAAATAATTTTGTAATAGCATGACTTTCAAAGAGAGCTAATCTTACTGCCTTATGTGGATAGTTAATTTATTAAGGAAAAATAAAAATTAGTTCTTTGGTTGTTCTAATATAAGAATGCGTGAACCACATTAGAATTGTAGACATCTGCACAACATGTCTTATACCATCGGATAATAAGCATGTTCAAACAATATGAACTTCACCTTATCTAAATGGTTCAAGATTGAAAACAAAAGATAGCTTATATATTTGTTCGCCACAAAATTTTAATTATATTTCACAAAAAATCTGACACTTTTTTAGACAGGCATGAAATTCGATACTTAGACAAATGAAGGGAAGCCCATCTTGGCCTTGGTTTGCCAACTTATTTTATATGATATAGTATCGTTTATAAGTTTTGTAGTTATTGGTTAACATACTAAACCCTTTGAAAAAGCTGTGATGTGTATCGCATTAAATTTTGAAATTGTAAAGAATCGCTTTTCAATTATCTTGTTTCCATTTTCCCATTGTTAATCGAGAGGGTCAAACTTCAGGACTAAGTTTGGTTCCATACAAAGCTGAATGAAAAACTAGGGCTACAAAGGCATGATACAGTTCTAAAGAATCACGTGACCAGGCAATTTTGATAACATCCATACTCAATTATCCAATCAAAGTGAGTCACATGTCATTAGACATGTATGTCGAAATCTTCACATCTTATAATTGAATTGAGTTGAAGGATTTTGAATTGAATTTGAGTCTTTTAAAGTGTAGTTATGGAACATGGGCATTTACTAAGTCATTCATACTGTGTTAATGCACATGGAAATTCATTGTCATTCACTTGGGAAGTTAATTTTTAGGAAAGGAATCACAATTTGATAATTCTTTGAGTTTGGTCGTTGAACTCCAATATTTTGAAATTGTGTCCATGAATAACTTCTAAGTCTATCTATATATTGTCAATATTGTAGTTTTTAATCCAACAATCCAATAAATTTACTAGATCATTTCATTTGAGAATAGACAACAGTATTTTACCCTAGTCTTTTTGCAACAGAAACTAGCGTACTTATGGCATGACAAGTATCATCCTTTGCAATTCAATTAAACGTTCATCCTAATCCATAAAATGCTCATAAATGGCACCAGTTAAATAATCTTGCGTCAAAGAGATTGCTAACTCCTAACTCCGGCTTTTCTTGTGTTATTCTCATGTATATCATAATGAAACAATTCTTGGAATCAATTCAGCTGAGCATCTTGTTACCAAGTCGTAGTCACGAACATTGACGCCTATGAAATTAGTGCATTTCAAATATTTCTGAGAAAAAGCCAGCCTGCTGGGAAACATTAAGACTTTATATCATGCTAAACCCAAATACCAAGATAAGCAACATAGACAGGTTCGGAGCGTGATTTTCACGAGTATAATCCAAATATGTGACCACCAAATATACAAATTGCTAAAAGCGAGGTACAAATACATCTAAGCAATATTCTTGATACTGCTTCCTGCCAATATGAGTTGCTAACTAAACACCACCAAACAGTACATTAGCTACTGAAACCCAATTTCCCAACATTATGAATTTAAGTCGAAACGCTACTAGGGCTGCCTTAGGGTAAAAATTAAAAAAACATTGAAAAAACTTTTTTTGTAAAACCAGAACAAGAAGCACACAAAGTATAAAATCTCTTAATCAGTTTCAAACACATCAAAATGATGGATGATTGAAGGAACTTGCTCATTCAATCACATAATCAATTGTATGTGTTTTTCAAAAAACAAAGCGGCTATATGAATTGAGCCGGGTAGCATAACAAATATTTGCATATATTGAACAGAAAAATGGGAAATGCCAGCAGAATCACAAAAAGCTGAATGACAAGTATAGCATAGCATTTATCTTTTTTTCTCCTTTTCACTCTGCTTACCAAAGTTAAGACAATTGATGAACCATAGCTTCAAAGAAAACTGTTATGGCATTTTCCTGTCCAAATGCCAGTTATGCATCATAGCCATTCCACTTAGGATGACATCTCCTCGATGATACAAATTAATTCCTTCCTTTTCCAAGGTGCAACATAAAAGAAACCAACTGGCTTATTCCATATATATTGCCTTACAGAAACTGAAAATACTGTCAACGACAAGAATGATAATTCTCTATGATATATGATATTACAAGCATACTGGTTGTACAAAGGCACCCGCTAAAACGCAGGTATTTAACTTATAAACATTTGAAAATTAAAGGACAACCAGCAACACTCCCGCACATTCCAAGCCTCACTACGCACAGATGATGCTCAAGACTAAACCAAAACAGCTGTGAAAGTGCCAAAAGGCATGACAAATACGGGAATGTATTTGCAATTCACAATTTCCCAACAGGGTAATTGAAACTGGACTGATAAAATAATCACTATTGCTTGTAACTTAGACCTGAAGATTTGCTCATTAATTGCTTTTCCTTAGTACCACCAAGAGAAGCATCTGAATTGCTAGACAATGAGTCACCATTTGGCCTCGCCCAGATTTTCAAATGACCTTCATGTGAAGCAGTTATAATTGAATCTTTTGTGAAACTTAAACCAGATAATGGTTCAGCATGTACACGGTGAGCCATTACAGGAGACAGCTTTGGAACATCCCTCATACTTGGGGCAGGCTGGAGAACCCCAAATGCATGTGAACTCTCCCAATGAGACGATTGACTGCCTGCACTGAACGTAGGAGATCCCCCTGGAATACTTTTCCGGTTTGGTGCAACTATTTCATCCATTACCAAGTCCCATAATAGTAATTGTGTATCCTGCAAACATGAAGACAAAATTTATTGAAAAGACTCAATAATACCAGTACCAAATATAATCATCACTACTCATTTTGCTATGGATTGCCTTCTCAATTATAAGCAGCAAGCTTAATTTACAAAAGCGATAACCAACTAGACCAACATCTTCATCAACAATTGGCTTTTAGATGCCTAGAAAAAAGTAGAATTAGACCATTTTCCTCAAGATGTTAGAATCTTACATATTGAGGATATGTATGAAGAATGCTAAATTAAATACTGACGAGGCAAAGGTAATAAAATTTTAAGTAACAACAATCTTCACTTGGTGAGAAAGAAAAGGATGCTTGAAGTCATCCAGAACCCAGATAACCACAATGCAAACTGACTAACGACTATAAGTTCAATGAAGTCCATCCATCAGCTTCAAGGACCACTGTTCCAGGTGAAGTTTGACAAATAATGAAGTCTATTATAAGCTGAAACTATGCAGACCACTTACACCTGAATGAAACTAGCCAGCACTATCAACCCACTGGACTGCCTGTAAAAATTATAATCCAGAAAATTCACAGCAAGAGATCACTACAATCCAAGCAAGAGTTCTGAATTACCCCCTCATACTCATAAATCTTTGTTTGTATCCACTATTTCCTACTCAACATGAACGCATTATGTCTTTTATGTGAATCATCTGCACATACAGGAGCTTTATGTAGATTTGGTAGGGTTATAGCCATGCAAATTATGAACCTAATACAAATTGCAAGATTGGTTTAACATGTTTCTGAAACGGATTAAATGAGAGCATCTTTCAAAGAAAAAAGTTATCATTTTTCCATTTCCCAGATCGTGTTGCTCCAAAAATAACATAGAAGATCTCACAGGAAGGAAACTTTTTAACATCTCTGACTCCCAATATGATATTGTAAATATTTTCAATGTTGGATAAAATGTGTGTAAATATATTACAAGTTGGATATAGTGGGTACCTGTCCCACTGATCCAAATCGATACATGACATTTTCCCCAGTACCATCTGAAGAAGGTGGGGTCCAGTATGAGTCAAATGCAACTCCACTCACCTGTTACATCAACCTAGGCATATTAGCTGCAGACGATAACAAAATAAATAAAAAATTAGGTACTTCCAAAACTTACCCATGAGTTGTGACCTTCACCCCATGCTACAACTGCACGATCTTCCATGCTCCACACCTGGACTAGATCATCTTCTCCTCCCGTCAAGACATATTTGCCATCAGGACTGAGGTGCCATTCGCATATACAGAAAAGAAATAACAGAAATAAATAATGTTAGCCATGTACCTTATCCAAATATGAGTTATCATAATGGCATAGAAGTTGAACCAAAACAATTAACTAGCTACCCCCTTATGTGCTGCATACTAAACTGTTGGACAGTGCATGTCTTCAATCTTATATAAAACAATATTTTTAACCAAGTGCAAATAAGTACGATGATATATTATGTTAGCCATGTACCTTATCCAAACATGAAACATCGTAAAGGCATAGAAGTTGAACCAAAACAATTAACTAGCTACCCCCTTGTGTGCTGCATACTAAACTCTTGGACAGCGCATGTTGAGAATCTTATATAAAACAATATTTTTAACCAAGTGCAAATAAGTATGACTGATCCAGGGCACAAGTGTGCCCAGGAGATAACACACTCCACACAAATTCAGATGTTTTATAGACAGAAACAATTGAATGAGAATGAATATCTAATCAAAGTGCTTGTACAAAAGGAACCACATGGGTAATGTGACACAAAGATAGAACTTTGAATTGCTAGATTATTTCATAGTGAAAGAAAGCATTGTGATGATCTAAAAGATCTGATGCATGTTGCAGGATGTTCATGCATGCCTCCTCAAAGAATAGCTTGATACTATTATAGACAAGCATGGAAGATGAAGACAGAAGAAGACTTGAGGTGTTGCAAGACACACAACTGCCTGCTTTCTGTCACTTTATTTTCTCTGTTCCATTGTTTCCTGGAAACACTACAAAACGGTTGCATGAAATTAGAGATGACACTTTGAAAGTTATGCAGCATAGGTAAAAAGGAGTTTAAGCTTCGCAGTATGGTCATGCATTCTTAGAATGACCCTGAAGTTGGTGGCATAAACAGCATTCAACACAGAGCACCACTGCTGTGATTGTTTAAGTGCCAAATCCTACTAGATTGGTCAAAGTTTCAAAATCTTCTTGAGAAGAAATGGTCTCGTTTGCAACAAGTTGCAAGATTTGGGAAGTTGCTAGCAACTTGAACTTCTGTGAATCAATTCCCTTGGTAAGGAACTTGACTTGTGATAACAATCTGGTAAAGGACTCCTTAGGCTTCTTGCCGAATCATGTGACATAGGATACCATAGTAGATAGTATTCCGAAGTGATCATTTACATTCAAGTACAATTGACTTGTTTATAGAGTTGAGAGAGTATTTTAACATACCATGAGAATTGTCATCTTCTGGAGCCTATCAAGTGCTACATGGAGACAGTTTTTTCCACTATTAAAAGCAGGTAAACTTAAAAATAAATCCATGGAAACTGAGTATCAGCTTGGCTATATAGCACATGGAATACAGGATTTGATGTAAAATGTAAAATGCAAAATCTGACCTGAGATGTGACCAAAATAGACACTTCAAACCTGCAGGCGCCTTTTCAACTCCAAAAATGATTTGCAATCTTGCTGAAGTGAGTCTTCAAAAACATTTTCTGGCACTCTACATGGTGTAGTACAGTGTCCTAGATGAAATGAGTTCATCCTGCAAGTAGAAATCTGAAATTGTCTTACCACTGCACAATGCCTGATACAAATCTACAAATTCTAAATCAGATTTGTATAGTTCTGTCCAAGCTAGGTATTATATCCGCATGCATCGAGTATATAATGAATGTGCTTGGATCAGCAGTCTGCTCAAACAATCTGTTCCTGAATTTGCGCCTCCCTTCTTGTACCTAATATGAAAGTGGAATTGTTGAAGCTATGAAGACTAATATTTATGTCACTCTTGCTGCAATTGTTCTTTGCCTACAAAAACTGCAACATGTGATCTACATGGATGATGGTCTCTTTTCCAGTTATGTAGAGCTTTGAATGCTTGTCTGCCTGGACAATGGAATAAATCTCCAAGTCATATGAGGAATATTTTGATTTTCTAAAACAGCAATGTAGGGCTCGCTCAGGTAAGCAACTGGATGACTAAAAGTGAGAGGACTGCACGTTGTGAATATTAACATGCATCTATTTCAACCTCAAATGGTAATAGCAAGAAACAAAAAACACATTTTAATCCTCAAATGTTCTCACTTGTACAGCTAACCAGGTGAAAGTTGCCTTGGTGCCAACCTTGGTAATTTGATTAAATGGTCATTTGACATGAAAAAAAACAAGTACAAACTTCTTATAAGAATTTGAAAACTTGAAGAATCTGTAAACTTCCATGAGGGTCTTTGGTTTTAAGCACTTGTTGAACATGGTTTTAATGTTATTCCATATTTTGCTGAAAATAAAAATGCCATTAAGATAAACAACAAATGAAGTTGTAAACAGCTATAGAATGACATTCATCATTGACAAAGCTGTTGTAGATGCATTGGTCAAGTAGAAAGGCATAATCAACCACTCAAACAAATCTTCAATTGCTTGAAGGCTTTTCCAATCATCTTTGCTACTGTAGATTTTTATTTTCCTTTATTTAGATGAACTGTATGTTAACATATTGATATATTTAGCTTGCTTAAAATGTCAGGAATGGATCATTTATATCTTCTATGAGTGTAACTCCCATCTACTTTTGCCAATTGGTGTTACTTCTCATTTACTGGTTGTATCTGCCTCTTCTCTTATCTATACGAACTCCACTCACTTTGAATGTGTTCTATATGTATTGTGACCTTTTGCTTAATGCATATTGTGTTGAGCCATCTCTTCTCTTTCAATCCTGTTGATGCAGGAGCATCCAGGTTTACACGTATCACCCAAAAATAGTAGTTTAGTTTTGGTCGTCTCTGCAGCATAATCTTGGAGGTCAATAAGTTTTAGTGCTTCAGCAAGTTTATTCAATTTTATGGCTGAGGTTCATTTTTTATCTCTATGTGAGGGGGGGTGTGTGTGTGTGTGTGTGTGTGTGTGTGTGTGTGTGTGCACGCATGTGTGCGTGTGTAGGTGGAACCTGACGCAAGGAGGGTCAATAAGAGGGGCCAAGGGCACTCCCAAGTACCAAACCAGCTCGCAGATACAACAATGCGGAAGCAACACCATACAGAGTGAGAGAAGGAACAGCAGATATGATTTATTTCATTAATTGATCAAACTCGTTACATGCCGGGCTGTAAGGCCTTCCCGGTTTCGGCCATATACATTTAATGGATTACAAAATGTTCTTCATACATGCGAGGTAACAAACCTGCCTTTCAATTATCTCTACAGCAAATCTTCTATCCACCTCTCAGAACTACTGCCTCTAAACTAAAATACAGAAACAAATATATACAAGAGTCCACCAAGAGGTCGGCACTCAAATCCCTAAGAGAGACCCAGATTTAGGTCCACACAGATCCCAATGAGAGACCCCACATTAATTATGCCACGGAAATTAAATGTAGAAGTCGGCTAGAACAGGATAAACAACTCGGAAAGAGCAACACCGAGCAACAGCAACCACTCGGTAAAAGCATACCCAAGCAACAGGAACGACTCAGTAAGAACATACCCGAGCCACAGAAAACCAACTCGGTAAAAGCATAACCAAGCAATAGAAACTAACACACCCGGAGACCCGAGCAACAGGGTAACTGAGCACTTCATCAAGCAGTCTCCAAACAAGCTAAAGAACAAAAGCAAACATATTTTGGTTGAGCAAGATTGCCAAGGACCCAAGATGCTCTTGCATCAAACACCTAGGATTACAAGAAATGATTCCCCGAATCATGTATCAGGTCCAACCTGAAATGAATCCAACTTAGATTGAGAAATCCAAGATGAGTCCTCAATCGGTCTGTTCTTCCATTTTACCAGATACTCCATGTATTCCTTTCCTCTTGTGCTTCTGCTAACTCTTTGTTTCAAAACTTTCTCAATTTCCTCTACTTGCTTCTTAGGATAATCACTTGGTATTGTCACTTTTGTGCAGTGTCATCATAAACTCAGCAAATTCTTCTGCTTTAGCACTTCTTTTCTCTTCTCCAACAATATCTCTCAAGTCTGATATACCTCTCGGTTGTGTGCCATGAACAATCTCAAAAGGTGTCTTTCCAGTACTTCTATTTACTGAACTATTGTATGCAAACTCTACTTGTGCCAACATGAAATCCCAATTACTAGGTGTCTCCAACTAGGCATCTCAACAAATTACCCAAACTTCGGTTCACAACCTCTGTTTGTCCATCAGTCTGTGGATGAAATGTAGAACTATACTTCAACTCAGTGTCCAACTTCTTCCAAAGTGTTTTCCAAAAATAGCTAGCAAATTGACTATCTCGATCAAAGATGATACTCCTCGGTAATCCATGCAATCTGACAATTTCCTTAAAGAAAAGATCTGCTATTTGTACTGCATCTGATGTTTTTCTACATGGTATGAAATGTGTCATCTTAGAAAATCTATCCACAACAACAAATATGGAATCATTACCTCTTGCTGTCCTAGGTAAGCCAAGAACAAAATCCATGCTGATATCACTCCAAGGTTTCTCAGGAACAGTAATCGGTGTATACAATCCCGTATTCTGACTTACTCCTATTGCAACTTGACAAACTCCACAACTTTTCACAAATTTATGAACATCCTTATACAACTGAGGCCAAAAATACCTTTCCTTAAGCAAACTCAATGTCTTATCAATACCAAAATGTCCAGCCAATCCACTACTATGTTTCTCCTTAATCAAATTAGTTCTCATTGATCCTCTCGGTATGCACAACTGAATACCTTTGAACAACAAATCTTCCTAAATGAAAGTCTTCATACTTATTTGATTGATTTGAATTAGGTGCTCTGCACACTCTCCATTGCTCAGAAAAATCAGGATCATTTTCATACAAATGCTTCATGTCATCAAAACCAAGAACTTCAATTCTCATTTCAGTCAACAAAGATCTTCTACTTAATGCATCAGCAACTTTGTTAGAAACTCCACTCTTATGTTTAATCACAAATGTGAAACTCTGCAAATACTCTACCCATTTCATATGTCTCTGATTCAACTTATTCTGACTACCCAAATACTGTAAAGCCTTATGATCAGTATACAACACAAATTCATTTGGCATCAAGTAATGTCTCCACTTCTTCATAGCTTGAACAATAGCATAGAATTCTTGATCATAGACAGAATATTTCCTCTTAGCATCATTCAACTTTTCACTAAAGAAAGCAACAGGTTTACCTTCTTGAGTTAACACAGCTCCAATCGCACTCCCACTTGCATCACATTCAACTTGAAATACCTTATAGAAATCAGGTAAGGCTAACATAGGCAATTCAGCAACCTTCTGCTTCAAATTCTCAAAACTTTTATCAGCTCCATGTGTCCATTTGAATTCTCTTGTCTCCTCTCATTGTCTTGGTCATAGCATTACAAATAGAACTGAAATTTCTGATAAACTTCCTATTAAAACTTGCCAATCCATGAAATGATCTTACCTCACTGACATTCTCAAGTGTAGGCCAACTAAGTATAGCTTCAACCTTCTCAGGATCCATCTTCAAACCATCAGCTGAAATTACAAACCCTAAATACACAAGTTCTTCTTTGATCAAGGAACACTTCTTCCGATTTATCAGCAACTTTTCCTCTTTCAATCTCTGCAATACTTGCCTTATATGCATCAAATGCTCTTCTCTAGTCTTACTAAATATTAGAATATCATCCACGTATACAATCACACATTTATTCAAGAATTTCTTCAAAACTTCATTCATTCACCTCATAAATGTACTCGGTGCATTAGTTAAACCAAAAGGCATAACCAACCACTCATACAAACCTTCCTTTGCCTTGAAAGCAGTCTTCCATTCATCACCTCTGATTCTGATCTGATGATATCCACTTTTCAAATCAATTTTGGTAAAATATCTTGCTCGACTCAAACAATCCATTATATCATCCATTCTCGGTATAGGAAACCTATACTTCACTGTGATTTTATTGATTGCTCTTGAATCAATGCACATTAGCCATTCTCCATTCTTCTTAGGTACCAACACAGCTAGTACCGCACATGGACTCAAACTTTCTTGGACCAAGCCTTTGTTCAACAATTCATGAACTTGTCAGTTAAGCTCTTCATTCTCAGTCGGTGTTAACCGATGTGGTGCTTTGTTTGGTAAACTAGCTCCAGGAATCAGATCCATATAATGACTGATATCTCTTATTGGTGGTAAACCATCAAGTACATTATCTGAAATGATCTCTTTGTACTCAGTGAGGAACTTCTCAACTTTTGCAGGAATTTCATCTTCGGTATTCTTACTCGGTTTGTTAGGAATCAAAGCATAATAGATATCATTTCTTTTCAAATCCTTAACAAATTGTCTACCTTCCATCAAACAAACTTTCACAGATGTAAATATCTCACCAACAGATTCCTCAACTAAAGGTAACAAACTTGTTTCTTGCCATCAACCCAAATAGAATATCTATTCAATCTTCCATCATGTATAGCATGTCTATCATATTGCCAAGGTCTACCCAACAAAATATGGCAACAATCCATTGGCATAATATCACACAACACCTCATCATAATACTTTCCAATTTTTAGATTCACAAAACATTGTTCACTCACCATTAATGTATGCTCATCCTTGATCCATGAGGTCTGATAGGGCTTCGGATGCTTCATCCTCTCCAACTGCAACTTTGTGACCATTTCCTCAGATGCCAGATTCTCTGAGCTTCCACTATCAACAATTACCTTCCAAACTTTGTCTGCAACTCTACATCTGGTCTTGAACAAACTTTTCCTAACAGGATCTTGCTTATCTTTCTCACTCCATAGTATCCTTCGGATCATGAGATTTCCTTCCTTCTCAGCTTCATCAGGGGACTCCTCTTGCACCAAAGCATTTCTGCTACTACCAATCTTCTTGCTTGCATGTGTACACTCAAAGGATTTATGTCCTTCCTCACCACAATTGTAACAAGTTACTTGGAACCCTCTTCTGCTATAACCACCTCGGGAGTAATTGCCTCTCCCTCAGTATGAACTTCCACCGTTCCATTCAGTCTTTCCTTTGTCTTGAGATGTGTCTGAAATTGACTTGTCTGGTTCAGATCTACTGTTTTCACCATGAGATCTACCTCTTCCTCTAGGGAATCTACCACCTCTGCCTCTTTGTCTTTGTTCATATCTTTTGTTCAATTTCTCCTCAGCTTTTAGGACAAACTGATATGTCTCTTCAATGCTTTCCATCTTGATCAAGCTGATCTCATCTTGTATAGAACTTCTCAATCCATTCAAATATCTTGCTACTCTTTCCACCTCATCTTCCACATGTCTAGATCTGATGTCCAATCTGTAGAATTCTTCAGTATAGTATTTTACAGATCTGTCTTTCTGCTTCAAACTTTGCATTCTCCTAATCAGGTTAATATGATAATCACAAGGTAGAAACTTGCCTTTCAATTTGTTTACCATCTTATCCCATACCTTGATTTTGTCTTTAACTTTCTTCTTTCAATCCAATTGCAGATGTTCCCACCACAAGGATGCATGACCTTTCAGCTTTGTACTTGCAATCTTGACTTTCTTGTCCTCTGATACATTCTCATATTCAAAGTACTTTTCCATCTCAGTTATCCAATCAATCAATTCATCAGAATCCAATTTTCCACTATACTCAGGAGGATTAAACTGAG
>MU223796.1:19751-51124 GCA_018584345.1 Thuja plicata
AGCTGAGAGCATTCTAAAAAACCTTGCACTCCATGCCTAGGGAGCTATGGATCAATTTTTGAGACCTCATTCTTGAGTGTTCTTGAATGTAAGGATTCATAGAAGTGTGACACAATTATAGCACACATCATCCTCCACACCAAATGAGCACACATGACCAAAACTAGTCACCAATAGAGAGGAAGGTTTATTCCTAGGGCATTGGATCCATGAAAATGCTTATCAATATAAAAATGCAATAAAATCCTTATCAATTTCAAGAACTTGCTTCAATTTGAACAAAATAGGGCTACAAGGAATTAAGCCTTAAAACACACCTTTTGGAACATAACTCCATAATTTTCTCAACAAGGTGGAAAATAAATTGCATTTCCTAATACCCTTTTTGGAAACCTCTAGGATTTATCTGGTCTCACTTCACCAACCTGTCCATACAATGGGTTGCTATATTTAGGCCTAAAAACAAGGGTTTCACAAAATACTGACAACATCCACAAGGGTTTGTTCTTTCACCCCATAGAACTCCTCACCAAAACTTCCCATTGGACATGGGGCTTCCTCACACTCATATCCTCCTCTCAATATGCTCAGATTGAAGCAACCAATGCCTTAAATCCCTCTAATTTCTTCTACAACTCACTGTGATCCCTAACCATGCTCTTCTGGCTCACCTAGGGCATCACTGCAAAAATTAAAAAATTGCTTTCCAAGGCCCAAGCATCTGCATAATTAATGTTCAAGGAGTCATCTCACAAATCCCAAGGAACTGTACAGATGCCACGGTGGGAAGGTGAGTTATGACCCCATAAGAAAAAACTATCTAGATCAGACCAGAGACAATGCTAAAACCAAAATAGTTTGCAAAATACAATGAAATAGAACCAAAAAAATATCTACACACACAAAGAATCAATAAATTGCATCTACTACCTCATTTATGAGTTACAATGCATAGATCAATCCATTAAAATACTTCAAATGAAACAATGTACTAACAGTGGTAAAATTACTCAGAGAATTTACTTGTTCATTAACCAAATTGTTCCCAACTTTGTCCAACCCTTCACATAGGTTGAGGGAAGCCTTAAATAGTTGATCCTTCTGCACACCAAATGTTTCAGACAGTTACATAACTAAATGTTTGAAAATGCACTTGAAGCAAGAAATGTTGTCAATGACAACATTGTCAATTTTGCAAAGTTGTCAGCAACTTTTGCATTCTTACACCCAAACTTGGTCAACTCACTATAAAACTCAATAAAATGCATATTTATGATTACTAGATCATGAAAAAGGTATCCTACCCCTCTCTTTCTCAATTTATTCCTCTAAATGCACAAATGCAATGTTTGCACAACATTTTCACAACATTTGTAACACTTGCCAACTTTTCCAAGTTTGGACACAACTATAACTTAAGGACTCCAAAAGACTTAGCTAGGCCTCCTAACCACAAAGACACACTCTAGGACCATCTATTCCTCTTATTTCATTAGTGGCTTCGCTAATACCACTACAAGCCAAAACTTAACTCGGAACCCTAGGTTATAGGATAGCCTTACTTAGGTGCTCCTACACCATACTCCCACACAAAAGTAAATCATGTCACTCCTGTGGAAAATATGTCATCATAAATTCCTAACTTCTTGAAGTCTACACCTGCAACCCATGTTTCTTCTAACTCTGGCTTATGTTTCCACTTTATGAGGTGTTCCATGTACACCTTGTGTCTGGTGGTCTTCTTGACCCTTGAATCTAATACCTTGTCTGCTTCTATCTGCATCTTGGGAGGTAAAACATTAGTCTCTACATCTTTTCCAACCTCCTCTCTATTCACATCCATCTTAGTTAAGGGTCCTTTAAACTTGATCAAGTCTACCACATTGAAAACATGTGAGATGCTCAAATTAGTAGGTAGATCCACTTTATATGCATTAGCCCTATACTTGGCTAAGATTTTGCAGGGTCCCACTCTCTTCATTTGTAGCTTAGTAGGCACTCCCTTCTGCAACCTAGATTTATTCAAATGTACGATGACATAATCCCCTACCTCAAATTGAACATCCTTTCTCTTCGCATCCACTTTAGCCTTAGATTTCTTAGTAGACTATAGTATAGTCCTCTTCACCTACTCTTGAATCTCCTTCATGGTTTAAGTGAAGTCTTCAGCATGACCACTCCTATACTCCATGGCTCCAAGGTCTCTAATCTCACATACACCTCTTGGGTGCATCCCATAAAATAACTTCAAATGGGCTCCTACCTGTTGTCATGTTCACACTATCATTATATGCATATTCCGCTTGGGGAATGACCACATACCATGCATGTCCATATTCTTTAGTTAGGCACCTTAACAAGTTACCAAGCACTCTATTAACCACCTCTGTTTGACCATCAATTTGAGGGTGGTAAGTTGAACCAAATGATAGGTTAGTACCCAATCTGCTCCATAGTATTTTTCTAGAAATGGCTCATGAACTTGAAATCCCTATTTGATACAATGCTTAGTGGTAGACCATAGATTCTTACAATCCCCTTAAAAAATAAATAAGCAATGTTACTAGCATCATGAGTAGTTCTATAAGGTATAAAATGACCCATTTTGATAAATCTATCTACCACAACATAGATACTATAATGACCATGATTTGTCTTAGGTTGCCCTACAATAAAATCCATGCTAACACACTCCCATGGTCTATTGGGTTTGGCAACGATTGATACAAACCTACATTACTAGCTCCTCATTTTGCTTTCATGCACAATAGACATTGCTCAACATATTTTGTCACATCCCTTACCAACTTTGGCCAATGGTAAAACCTTTGTACTAACTCAATGGTTTTGTTCACACCAAAATGGCCACTCAAGCTACCATTATGTTTCTCTTGAATGAGGTTGTCTCTCATTGCACCCTTAGGAACACACAACTAGTTTCCCCTAAACAACAACCCACTTTGCAAGGTAAAATCAGAAAAATTACTGTGAAAATGATTCTAAAAATTAAAACATACCTTGTAGACTTCAGCAAAGTCTTCGTCATCCCTATAGAGGTCCTTGAAACTCTCTATGCCAATGCTTTTAAACTAAAATTCTTGAATGGTCAGCATCCTCCTACTTAGTGCATCTGTAACCTTATTCAATTATCTCTTCTTGTGCTTGATTGTGAATGTGAATTCTTGAAGGTATTCCATCCACTTTAGGTGTCTATTACTTAGCTTTTCTTGTGTGTTTATATAGCTAAGGGCGGCCTGGTTGTCAGTAAACTCTACAAAATCCTTAGGTAGCAAGTAATGTCTCCACTTCCTAAGAGACTAAACTAAGGCATACAACTCCAAATCATAAGGGGAGTAATTCTTCTTGGATTCATTTAACTTCTCACTAAAGAAGGCTACTGGTCTACCTTCCTGACTTAACACACCCCCTACTACCATCCCACTTTTATCACACTCCAAGGTAAACAATTTATCAAAGCTAGGCAGTCTAGGGATAGGTTGTGTTGATACTTGTTCCTTCAACTTTTCAAATTCTCTTTCTACTTCAGAATTCCACCTAAGCTTAGTATTTGGACCACCCTTGATGGTATCAAGCACTGGTGCACAAATTCCATTTAAATTTCTTATAAACTTTCTATAAAACTGAGCTAACCCATGAATCTCCTTACCTCTTTCCCTATGGTTGGTGTGGGCCAATTTAGAATAGCTTCCACCTTGCTTGGGTTCATCTTCAATGACCCTTGGGATACTACAAACCCCAAATACACAAGCTCTTGCTTGAAGAACTCACACTTCTCTAGATTGATGGATAACTTCTCCTCTTGCAACCTTTTGAGTACCATCTCCACATGCTTCAAATGTTCCTATGTTGTCGTACTAAAGATGAGTATATCATCTAGATACACTACCACAAATATCTCTGTGAAATCCTTAAGCACTTCATTCATGAGCCTCATAAATGTGCTAGGGGCATTTGAAAGGCCAAATGGCATAACTCTCCACTCATACAACCCATCAGTGGTCTTAAAAGTTGTCTTCCATTCATCCCCATCTTTGATCCTAATCTGGTGGTACCCACTTTTTAGGTCCAATTTAGTGAAGTACTTTTCCCCTCCAAGATAGTCCATCAAATCCTCAATCCTAGGAATAGGAAATCTGTATCTAATTGTAATCCTATTAATAGCCCTAGAGTCAATGCAAAGTTTCCACTTACCACCTTTCTTGGATGCTAAGACCATAGGTATGACACATGGACTAATTCTCTTCTTGATTAGTCCTTTGTCTAATAGCTCCTGCACTTGTCTAGCCACTTATAGGTTCTGATCTAGAGTAAGCTTATAGGATACCTTATTTGGAAATGATACACCACATACAAAATTTATTTGATGACTTAGCACTCTTCTAGGAGGTAAAGTTGCAGGAGTACCATCACCGACTATATCCTTGTACTTTTCAAGTAACTCTCATATTTTTGATGGCAAGGGTTCTTGTTTAGGTTTCTCTTCCTCCTTAGGCTTGATACAAATGGCATACCCTTCACCTACTTCATCTTTAAGGGTATTAATGAACTCTTTTCTACTACTCAATAAGACACTAGAGGTCTTGGGTTGTGGCTCATCTTCTTCCAACAAGGACTGAATTTTGAAAGCTCTATCATCTTTCTTGAAAGATATGGAATTATCCTTCCCATCATATAAATCACCCCTATCACATTTCCAAGGCCTTCCCAATAGCAGATTGCTTGCATCCATAGGCAACACATGACAAAGCAACTTATCTTTATATCCTGCAATAGAGAACTCCACCCAAGTCTGCTCATTCACCAACACACTCTGCCCTTTGTTCAACCATGTCACTTTGTATAGATTGACATGAGGTATCTTTTCCAATTTGATTTTGTTTTCAGCTTCCTCTGATATAATATTATCTGTGGAGCCTGAATCCTTAATAAATTTGCAAACTTTGCCAAGAATTTTATATCTAATTCTGAACAAATCTCTCCTATGCTTGGGTTTATCCTTGACTAGCTACCTAATCAGAAATATTTTGAACATTAGCTTTTCTCCCATCTCTGACTCAATGTGATCAACCTCAGGTGTCTTGACACTCATTGTTTCTTCATGAGCATATGCAATCCTTTTACCATTGCTTGATGAAGTAGGTTTATCAGGGCATCTATAGGCAGGGTGACCCAATTGACCACAAGTATAACATTTCATACTTGCAAAGTATGACTTGCTTCTGCCTGAACCTCTCCCTCTACTAGAGAATCCCTTATTACCTCTACCTTTGGTATAACCCCCTCTTAGAATAGTTTCACTACCATGCTCTGTCAACTTGGACTCTCCCTGGTTTCTTTGCTCATTACCTCTGCCTTGATAACCACCTCTATGACCCCCTTTGTCTCTTCCTCTACCTCCACCTATGACATTAGAGTCCCCTTTCTTCTTATTCCTTTCTTCCACCTTAAGAGATAATTGGTGGCACTTCTGAACAGTTGTTGGGGTCCACAAGCTTATCTCTTCTTGAATGTTCCATTTTAGACCACGCAAGTATCTTGCTACCTTAATAGGTTCCTCTTCTTGAATCTTTAATCTAAGACATAATTTATGAAACTCACCTATATAAGAAGTCACATCCAAGTGTTTTTTCTCCAGACCTTGTCTATTTCTATGAAGTTGTATTTCATAGTCTTCTGGCAGATAGTTTTCTTTCAATTTAGTCACTATGGCATTCCAATTAGCTATAGGTTGTTTACCCATTCTAACTTTTTCATATTGCAAGTACTTCCACCATGTCAATTTTGATCATCTTGGCCTTGACTTTGAAGCCTTTAGTTTTTGTGCCTCTGTAACACATTCACACTCAAAGTGGTTTTCCATCTCCTCAATCCATTCCATCACTCTCTCAATATCTATTTTCCCACTAAATAGTGGTATGCCTTCTAGTATTTTTCCACCTAGTGCCTTGATGGATTTCAAGAATGGTTATTCCTTCAATGGAGGGTCTAGTTTAGGAATTATATCTTCCTCGTCAATCTTCTTCTTACCTTTGTCACTTTGTTCACCTTCTTTTCCTTTATCCTTGGCTCCCTCAACAACTTCTTTTAGTTTTATTCTCATTCCTCTAGGGCTTCTTCAAGGAGTCTATTTTTCTCCTTTTTCTCACCCATCTCTTTGGCTAACTTTGCATTAGTCATTATGCTAATCTCCCCTACTGATTCACCAGTATATAGAGAAATACAAAAAACCCTAAGTCTTTAACTTTCTCTGATACCAATATGATGTAAACACAAATCTTTCTCTCCAACCCTCCCTTCTCCTAGGGTCTTCTCTAGGCCACTTTTGTAGCCTATTGGGGTCCTTAACAAACCCTAACTCACAAGGATTCCATTTTAAATCCTCCACCTCTTCAATTTTTCTACATCAACAATGAAATCAAGTCAAACACCAACATACTCCATGGAGGTCTTCTTGCAACCTCCACACCAAATGAGCACACATGACCAAAAATAGTCACCAATGGATAGGAAGGTTTATTCCTAGGGCTTTGGATCCATGAAAATTCTTATCAACATAAAAATGTAATGAAATCCTTATCAATTTCAAGAACTTTCTTCAATTTGAACAAAACAAGGCTACAAGGAATTAGGCCTTAAAACACACCTTTTGGCAAATAAATCCAAAATTTTCTCAGCAATGTGGAAAAAAAATTTCATTTCCTAATACCCTTTTTAGAAACCTCTAGGATTTATCTGGTCTCACTTCCCCAACCTGTTCGTACAGTGGGTTGCTATATTTAGGCCTAAAAATAAGGGTTTCCCAAAATACTGACAACATCCACAAGGGTTTGTTATTTCACCCCATAAATCTCCTCACCAAAACTTCCCATTAGACATGGGGCTTCCTCCCACTCATATCCTCCTCTCCATATGCTCATATTGAAGCAACCAATGCCTTCAATCCCTCTAATTGCTTCTACAACTCACTGTGATCCCTAACCATGCTCTTCTGGCTCACCTAGGGCATCACTACAAAAATAAAAAACTTGCTTTCTAGGGCCCAAGATTCTGCACAATTAATGTACAAGGATTCATCTCACAAATCCCAAGGAACTATACAGATGCCACGGTGGGAAGGTGAGTTATGACCCCATAAGAAAAAATTGTCTGGATCAAACCATCGACAGTGCTAAAACTAAAACAATTTAAAAAATACAATGAAATAGAACCAAACAACTATCTACACACACAATGAATCAATAAATTACATCTACTACCTCATGCATGAGTTATAGTGCAGAGATCAATCTATTAAAATACTTCAAATGAAACAATGTACTAACAGTGGTAAAATTACTCAGAGAATTTACTTGTTCATTAACCAAATTGTTCCCAAATTTTTCCAACCCTTCACACAGGTCGAGGGAGGCCTTAAATAGTTGATCCTTCTGCACACCAACTATTTCAGATAGTTACATAACTATATGTTTGAAAATTCACTTGAAGCAAGAAATTTTTTCAATGACAACATTGTCAATTTTGCAAAGTTGTCAGCAACTTCTACAAATTTTGCATTCTTGCACCCAAACTTGGTCAAATCACTATAAAACTCAATAAAATGCATATTTATTCTTACTAGATCATGAAATGGGTATCCTACCCCTTTCTTTCTCAATTTAGTCCTCTGAATGCACAAATGCAATGTTTCCACAACATTTGTAACACTTGCCAACTTTTCCAAATTTGGACAGATCTATAATTTAAGGACTCCAAAAGACTTAGCTAGGCCTCCTAACCACAATGACACACTTTAGGACCATCTATTCCTCTTATTTCATTAGTGGCTTGGCTAAGACCACTACAAGCCAAAACATAACTAGGAACCCTAGATTACAAGATAGCCTTACCTAGGTGCTCCTGCACCAGTTTCTATCATCCACACTAATTTCCCAATCAACATCAGTATAAGCATGTAAAATGAAGTCATCATATTTTTCATACCATAATCCATACTCAATTGTTCCTTTAAGATATCTGAAAATTCTTTTCACAGCAACAAGGTTTGTCTCTTTAGAATCTGCTTGATATCTTGCCACAATTCCAACTGCATTGGAAATATCTGGTCTGGTGTGAGTTAGATATTCTAGACCTCCAATCATTGATCTATACTTTGTCTAAAAAAAACTCTGAGTTTCATCATTATGAGTAAGTGTATAACCAATCGCCATAGGTGTCCCAATAGGTTTATAGTCTTCCATTCCAAATTTCTTCAACATCTCCTTAAGATACTTGGTATGAGATATAAAAATACCATTCTTGTTATGATTAATTTGCAAACCAATAAAAAATTTAATTTCACCAATCATTGACATATCAAATTCATTTTCCATCTCTTTAGAGAACCTTTTACTCTTTCCATCATTACCTCCAAAAATGATATCATCAACAAAAACTTCTAAGATTATAATTCCATCTTCACCAGTTCTTAAGTATAAATTATTGTCTACATTAACTTTTTTGAAACCAAGATGAAGAAGATACCTGTCTAGTCTTGCATAAAATTCTCTTGGTGCTTGTTTTAGTCCATACAATTCTTTCTTCATTTTACAGACCATTTCTTTATCTTATGTCAGAGGAAATCCATTAGGTTTATCTATGTATACCTCTTCCTCCAAATCTCCATTCAAAAATGTAGATTTCACATCCATCTGATATACCTTAAAGTCATTATGTGCAACATAAGCAAGAAATAGCCTCACAGCTTCCAACCTAGCAATAGGAGAAAATATCTTTTCAAAGTCTATGCCTTCTTTTTGTTAGTAGCCTTTACAAACCATTCTAGCCTTATTTCTTACCAATGTTCCTTCCTGATCCATTTTTTTTCTGAAAACCCATTTAGTTCCTATCACATTCTTGTTTTTAGGCCTTGGAACCAATTTCCAAGTGTTTTTTTCCTTTATCTGTTCTAATTCTTCATGCATAGCTTTAGTACAAGATTCATCTCTACATGCTTCGTCAATAGTTTTCGGTTCAACTTGAGAAATCAAACAAATTTCATCTCTTACTTTTGATCTAGTCATCATTCCTCTACTTGCATCACCAATGTTTTGATCTTCAGGATGGTTCTTCTTAACATACCTCAGAGTCTTAGTATTTTTAGTAAGCTCATTTGATTCATCTTCAATCTCATTATCAATTTCCAATGGCTCTTCATGATTTGCAGTGACCTCCTTAATCTATGCAATCTTACCACAGTCATACATTCTCTCTTGAATTTGAAACCTTTCATCTATCCTCACATTATCACTTTCAATCAGCTTCCTCAATCTCAGATTGAAACATTTATCGGCTTTTCTCTTAGTATAATAACCAAGGAAGATACCTTCATCACTTCTAGCAGAAAAATTCCCTATCTCATCATCTCTTTTGATATAGCATTTACTTCCAAATATTCTGAAATATTTTATAGTAGGATTATGATTAAACCATAATTCATAAGGATTCTTACTTGTACCTTCTCTTATCTGAATTCTTATCAAGGTGTACACAACAATACCAATAGCTTCTCTCCAATGAACATGTGATACATTTCCTTCTAGCAACATAGTCCTGCCAGCATCTAATATTGTTATGTTCCTTTGCTCTGTTATCCCATTATGTTATGGTGTTCTAGGAGCATATGTATGTCTGTATATTCCATGTTCTTTGCAGTAGGTATTAAACAAGTATGAAGTAAACTCACCACCTCTATCTGATCTCAACCACTTTATCTTCAAACCTGATTCATTCTCAACTTTTTATTTGAATATCTTGAATTTATCAAATGCCTCAGATTTATCTCGTAAGTATGTGACCCACATCATCCTAGAAAATTCATCAAAATAAAGTATGAAATATCTCTCACCATAGTAAGATTTTGTTCTTGTAGGACCACACAGATCTGTATGTACCAGATCCAACTTCCCTTTCACAGAGTAAGACTTGCTTTTAAAAATGCTTCTAGTCTGTTTCCCCATAACACACTCTCTACACATAGTGTTAGATGGTTTCACAATATTAGGTAGATCTCTTACTACATTAGTCATACTTTCCTTCACAATATTATCAAAGTTAACATGACAAAATATTCTATGTCATAGCCAATTGTCATCAACCTCCGCAATAAAACAAGAAGCCTCAGATGTATTAAATTCAAATACATTACCTCTAGATTTAGTACCAGATGTGATCAAGTCTCCTGCCTTACTTCTGATAGAACATTTCCCATCAATGAATTTCAGTTGATAACCCTTGTCCACTAGTTTTCCAACACTCAACAAATTATGCTTAAGTCCATCAACAAGCAATACATTATCAGTATTAATTTTTCCATCCAAAGAAATAGATCCAACTCCAATTGTAAGCTTAGGAGTGTTGTCACCAAATATTACAACACCACCATCATATATTTTCAGACTAACAAACTTATTTTTATCTTCAATCATATGGTGTGAACAACCACTATCAATAACCCATTCAAATTTCTTTTCAACATGGGATACTAATGTTTTTTCTTCATGTAAAGGTTCATCATCCTTAATAGCAATAAATCTAATCTCATCATAGTCAACAACTTCATCATCTAAAACACCTTCACTAGAATAATAACATTCCTTGTCTTTTGGATACTTAGATTTTAAAAAACTTAGCTTTATTCTTTGGAACCCTTGTAGGACATCAAGATGAAAAATGAACTATCTTTTTGATTGAAAAAAATTTCAAAGTTAACTTTCCTTCAAATTTACCCTTACATCTCTTTTCTCTTCTAGCGATCAGGTCCACAACTTCATCTAGCTTCCTTTCTTCTTCTTGTATATGTTCCCATTCATCAACATAATATCCAATTTCTTCTCTAAAGTCACTATTCCTGGTGCTTGCAATTCTTGATGAGGTCTTTTGTTTCTATGCACAGTCGCCTTGAATGCTGACTCAACTTTAGTCAAAGAATCTCCCAGTTTTGCGGCCTCAAAGGTAGTTAGTTTTCCAATCAATATCTCTCTATTGAAGTTAGGTGTCAAAGGTATAAGCTCTTCTATTGCTTGTACTTTAGTTATCTTTATAGGGGTTAAGGATCTAAGAATTTTTGCAATCACTTCTTCCTCACTATAAGTACCTCCAGAGTTTATTATGCCAATAACAACTTCAGTAATTCATTGTGAATATGCTCTAATTTTCTCATCATCTTTCATTTTCAATGTTTCCATCTTTTCCTTCCAATTTTGTAACTTCACCTATTTTATAAACTTGTCTCCTTCATATAGTGGTTCCAATCTTGTCCAAATTTCATATGTAGAATCTAAGTCTTTTACCTGTGTGAATTCACCTTCAGAAAGTGTGTTGATCAATGCTTCCCTTGTGACCATGTTACATGAAAATAACTTCTTTTCATCTTCAGTAGCTTTGTCTAATTCATCCTCAGCTTTCATCTATTCCTTTCTTTTAGTAATCATCCAGTAGTCGATTCCCAAACATAGCAAATGTGTTCTCACCTTGTTCTTCCAACTATCAAAGTTTTCAAGATCAAGCTTCAAAATATCCTTCCTACAGTAAGTCATCTTCAAGATCACCTCAAGTTGTTAAGCTTTCTCTCTATGGACCAGTCGCTTTGATACCAATTGTTATGATTAACAATCCACCAACACAACTATGAGGGGGGGTGAATCAGTTGTGAAACCAATTATTAAACATTAAACTTTATAAACCAAAAATCACATCAAATAATAACATAGTAAATGCCAACACAATAACACAATCCTTTCTTGTCGAGGAAACCCTGTTAAAGGTAAAACCTCAGTGGGAATTAGCACCCAAAAATGATGTACTGAGAGTATAGTATCCCTGTAAAAATATTTAGCCATGTTAGGAGCTTATTACAGCATTACAGTACACAGTCCCTGTTAAAGGAAATTCCTTGTTAGGAGTCAAGAGTAACAGTGGGCTCACTACCTAGGCACACTTCCCAAAGAAGGTTAAAGCCACCCTCAAGGATTTACAATCTAAACAAGTATATATATAAAATATACAGTCCAGTGAACTGTCTAATAGAAACTCTTTGCTTGGTTAGTTCCAATTAAGTACAATGAACATATCCTCTGCTCTACATCTAGTAGTCAATCAGGCTTCACAGATTCCTTACTTCTCTTTCAATCACCTTCTCTTCATATACATACATACACACATACATCTTTTCAAAAGAAAATATCTCTCATATATACCGTATTACAATAATTGATTAGGTCGGCCAATTAAGCTTTCCTAATATAGAAATAAATATTTAACCCCGTGCTAAGATACACATGGTATCTAGAACAAGTATACATCAATTATAATACATTAGATATAGTGCAAGATCCAAAATCCACGCTCTCCATCCATAATACATGCTACATCTCTGAAGTTGGCCCTAAATAGGTTTCCTCCAAAATACATGCCACAGCTGACGTCATCATCACTCATACGACTTGCAACCCATCACAAAAATTATTGAACATGTCTTTTGTCATCCCTTAATCTCGCATAATCTGAATCATCATCGTTTGTAAGATATACTAAAAACATAGAGACTCGCTCTGTCAATTATCATTGTCAAAGTCCAGAAACCAGTCTTTACCAAAACATTTGTAACTCATCCAATATGAAATATTAAGCCAAGAAGCCTTAGAACTAAGATAATCAAACATCCTTCTTCATATCCCCATCTTCTCTCATTATTATTCATCCATACAGTATCCATACACTTTTGTCAGTCATTTACAACAGTAATAACCAGTCTATTCTTCTTCCACAGAAACATATATTGACATCAGTCACAAAACATGAATTCCAACAACATTTGTACTAGCCAAATCCAACATCATCCAAGAGATTGGAATTAGGCACTCTCAAATTAGTACAATACAAAAAAGGATCTCAATCACTAGGCACTGCAATTTCAACTCCATCATGAGGAAATTTCAAACAGTGATGATTCGTAGACGGTATTGCTTGCATGGAATGGATCTATGGTCATCCCAATAACATGTTGTAACCAATCTCTACATCTAGGACCATTTTTAACTAAAATAAATATCCCTACAGAGAAATCTCAATCATGTAATTGGGTAAATTTGGATTTACTGATAGTTCATGTGATTATATATGTAATCTCAACCATTCTACCAAAATGTATTTACTGATAGTTCACATGATATGTCTCACATACCTCGACTCTTAATGCCCAACCTAGATTTATCATCCCACATTCATTATCTATTCAAAGTGCTTGTTAGAATGCAAAAGGATAGTCATGCCTAGATCTTTAATATCTAGGAATGATGATATTCAATTTTTTCTATAGTAAAAGTGGCTCAATGATGAGAGATATTATTCAATTCATTTGGAATTCAAATCTGGTTATTAAAACTGGAAGTGCTCTGTTTACTATAATCTAGTTTTAAAATGCTTGTGCTTACATATTCAAAATGCTTATGCTTACATATAAGATAGTTTTACCCTTTTTAAACATGAGTCATGGATGATGTTAATTTATTTAGTGCTTGTTGCCTCATCTTTTCTTCTTCAAAAATTGCTTATTTCCTTTTAGCTCACAATACATCTACAAAACCAGTTGAAAGATGATTAAGGATATCAATTAGAGACATATTGAAGGTCATTAAGTGCATTAATATAGCCTTTTTATTTGTACTTTAGTTTGTAGTAGGTGTATCACCATATAGTTTTGTTTCTTGTCTTAGTGATCCATATTAAGTAATTGCATTGAAAGTAACCTCAATTTTTAGAGGCTCGTGTTCTAGGTCCTTTTGGGGGAGCCTTCAGATTTTGATTTTCTCTTCCTTTCAATTTTCCTTTAGAGGTGTCTTCCTCTTCTACTTCTGACTATCTTTTCCTTTTTTCCTCTACAATTTCAGAGATTCTTCCCCTCCAATTTCGGAGATTCTTCCTCTTCTTCTTCATCACTTTCAATACTCATCGGTTGGATATTTTCTCTTTTTTCTTGTTGATTGGTCCTTTCTTTTTCTTTTATATAGGAGCCACTAATTGTACTGGAACTTTAGTAGTAGTCCTTCTTCTACTAGGAGTAGTTTAAGTAGTTTAAATAGTTCTAAAAGACTTATTGAGTATAGTAGCAACAAAGGTAGACCTACTTTCTCTTCTTATCCCTATATGAATTGTGGGACATCACCAGAAGTTTGTGATGCTATAGTAGTTCTTTTGGATTGAATCTCAAACAACTTCTCTAGCCCTACCTTGGTCTTATCAAAAATTTCATCTACATTCTTCTTGATCAACTTATTTGTTATTGTATGAGGTAGGGAAATGAGAAATACAACATGCAATATAAGAGTAACCACAAAACTCAAATTATAAATCTAACCCACTGTACCAATAGATAAAGATAAAGAAATCAATGCAAGGAGATAAAACAAATGCAAACGAACGAAATTGTATTCATTCCATATGTAACCTTCATTATTCTTCTCTTCTTTGTGATGAATGTTGGCTCTCAAATCCATAGCACAAATTAACCTTATGATCGTACAAAGATTCAAAGATTATAATTCCTCATAATTGGGAAGCAGGGATCCTTGTATTGATTTCAGGATTTTGATTGACAGTTCAAATTAAGAGGTGAGGATTAGATAAATAAAGACTAGGATTTTATGGGAGAACTTAATTTAGATAATAACAATGTGGAACTAGCAGCATGATATCAAGAGGTCAACTTGATTTAGATAATAACAATGTAGAATTGATTACATGAGAGGTGGAACAAAAGACTTAATTAGCATTAAATAATTAATTCATGTGCATGAGGTTAATAAATAAAATAAACATTTTATTTTATTTATGGTGTCCAACCTAGTAGATATATCATAGATTTGTCGATTCCAGTAGGGGATCAATCAATTATAACAAATAATTAACAATTGAAGTGCACTGGTTTGTTACTCACAAATAACAAATGAAAAGCATAGAATGCACCCAAAACAAGAAGTTTTGATAACCAAATATTAGGATTTCAATTATACAAGTCCATAGCATTTTATTGTAGTTTTTAATAAATATTTTGAAATTGTGAACAACCAAACAATTGCATTACCAAATTTAACAAATATTTGACAAATTGATTAAATTAATTGACTAGTTAATTGCATAACTAGTTTAATCAATTGTGTTGCAAATTAGGTCGATTAACTAAAACCTATTTACATGATTGCACGATGATTGCATCATATGTTTCACTAAATAATCAGTTGAAAATATATTATCAATTTAATCAATTGCATTTGAGATAAATTAAATGTGTGACAAAGTTCACAAATGTGGTGTGAAAATCTCAATTAGGTCAATAGAACATGAAAATTCAAAAAAAATTGAAATTTGATTAATCAAAGTATGTTTGCGGATCAACCTCACCAAAATTATAATATGATAAAATTTTAATTCAAATGCGTGAATTGTGTTGGTTGTATTCCTGTTTTTAAGTTTGCCCTAAAAAATTTTGAGAATGCCTATCTTTCCTGTACCCTGAAGATTGAGTTTGTAGTTGAAAAATGATAATATCCTGCTACAAGTAAGTTTTGTTACCTCAAAACCATGATGAGAAGGCTAGAAAACCCTAAACACTAGTCATTGCTAGGTGAAAATGCAAAAAGCCCTAATTTTCCTAAATCGATTCTATTTTTCATGTTACTTTTTGGCACTTAAGTTTATTTGCATGTGCTTATTTCTCAGTTTCCAAGTCTCATAAGAGAAAACAAATATTCTTTATGATCATGAGACTTGGTGAGAAGTGTTGTCGTGTAGTCTCCAAATGAAATGGAATATGCTAAAATGGTAAGGAGACTCGACGATAACCATTGATTTTAAGTGAAGATATGATGGCAGTCAAGTTATCTCTTGATTTGATCAAAGTTAAGATTTTCATAAAGTGACTTTGAGACTATGCAGTCGCGTTATCTCTTGATATAACTTGTGGTTATGGGTTAGGGTTATAATTTAACAGTTTAATTATTTTTGCTAAGTCTCGTGATGAGAAGTGAGTTAAGTGAAAGAACAAGAGACTTAGCGACAACCTTTGATCAGACTTTGCATCCAGCGGTAGTCGAGAAGTCTCATGATTGTAACCGTGGTTCAGAAATTATCAAGTGACATGGAGATTTAGTGGTTGCCAAGTCTCTGGATAAACCAAAGGTCAGATGTTAGTTTAAAAATAGTGTTGTCGCCAAGTCTCCGGATGAAAAGTGAGTTAAGTTAATGATCTAGAGATTTAGCGACAATTACCAAATACAGGTAAAATCAACGGTAGTCGCATGGTCCCTTGACAAAGTTGAAAGGTCAAAAGGAATCAAGTGATTAAGAGATAAAAAGGAAAAAATATGACACGTTTCTATTTGTCGCTAAGTCTCATGAAGTATTAGGGTTTGTATTAAGGATTAAGAGACTTGGCGACAACCATTTGATACAAAGGAAAAGGAGATCAATGGCAGTCGCGTTGTCTCCAAATGTAGATTAATGAGATAATATAATCATGTGATTAAAAGATTAACTATGTTTAGTCGCAGAGTCTCCTGATTAAACATAAGTTAAGAAAATGATCTAGCGACATTGAGATTGCACAGTCGCGGAGTCTCCAGATGAAACCTGAGGTAAAAGAACACTTAAGAGAATGCCTTGTCGTGGTGTCTCCATAAGATGGAGGGTTAAGTTAAGAGATCATGAGACATTGTGATAACCATTGATCAAATGGTTAATCCAACGGTAGACACCAAGTCTCCTAAGGGAACTGTAGTTATCAAAATTATCATGTGACAAGGAGACGATTCAATCGCTGAGTCGCTGGAAGATGACCAGAGTTAAAGAGTGACTTTTCAGCGGCGCCATCATGGACAGTTGCTAACCAATCAGATTACAAGGATTTTAACAGATGGAAAAAGTAGTTGTATTTTGATTTAATGCAGCTAATCAGATTTGATCTTGATTTCATTTCAAATTTTATAAGGTTTTTTTAATTCAAAAACACTCATCAGAAATTGATTTCCTGACAGTTTGAATGCCACGGCTAGAACAATAAATTGATGGCACAGTATGTGAAACTAATGGCGGAAGTGACTGAATGTTTATCTTACCAGTTCAAAGAGACATCTGCATTGAATTATTGATTATAATTATACTTATCTGTTATCATTTCATTTTACCAAGCTTTGATTTTCTCAGAGCGAAGAGTTTATACAATTTTTAGTGCTATCTGAGAGAAGTGAAATTTCTAGCAATAGAGAATTCAAAGGGTGATTATGTGATTCTAAATTTGACAGACAGTGAAATTTGCAGTGTGTTCAATGACTGAATTTAGAATTGCAGAGGGTTTTCACAGTTGGTGGTGAGGGTTTACAAGTAGATTTGTTTCAATATCGGTGCTAAAGGTTGAGAACATAACAGAATAGAACAAGATGAGTCAAGCACAGAGTATGACTTCCACCAGTGGAAGGACTGATGATGTTGAGGACAAATCAAAGGGGAAGAGAAACTATTGAGATGAGTTTCTCACCTTACTGCTAGGGTCAAGCCAAAACAAAAAGGTAAGTGTCGATACCTTAGTTGATGACATGGCATATATTAGAGATGCAAAGACGCCCGATTCCTCAGGGTATTCATTGTTCAATTACTTTTTTAAGAATAGTAATGAACCCATGCCTATCTCAAACCCTTAGACCTGTGGGTTAGCTAGCTAGGTTAATTGTTCCAGATGTTTTTATCAATGTTGATTTCATACTAGAATTGGCTAGTAGGTATGATCCCCTATCCAAAACTATTAAGAGGGACAATGGCAAGCCCTTACTTACACTTGACTGGAATAAATTTATGAAATCTTTTAATGTATACTACCCTATGGCTACTAAGATAAATTTAAAGAGCCTTGAGAATAGATACATTAGAGAATCTGGCATTGTTGCCAAGGATATCAAGGATTTCCATGTCCCTAAGAGGATGAAAGCTTATATACATCCCATGGTGGAGCAGCCCCATACCTTTACAAGGATATGAATTTCTACATTAAATATATAGCTTATGCACTATGCAGAGTGCTCGGAAAGGATGTTGGAGCTAAGAAGATCACTTAAGATATTTTGATGATGTTATTGGATATGCAGAGTTTCCATAGCACTTCCAACTATGACTACATTCAATATATCATAGATCAAATGCATCACGGCTTTGTTGATATACAAAGTAAAAAGGATCATCTGAGATTTATGCATTATTCAATCCTTATGCACTTAATCTTGTACTACAATTTTCCAATAATGAATTGTCAATGTCTGCAACCACAGAGGTTTCACCATGGTCAGGATAACCCTGTTCAGTTTTGGCTTAGAGTATGGAATAATACTTCCAGAGAGAAGGAGTTCTGTGCTTTTGAGAATTGGATAATATATCGAATTCTTAAATGTTTGGGTGCAGATAAAACCAGATTTCCTGTTAAGGTAATTCAACTATTGAGGCCCTGTCAATATCTTGACAAATGGCCAGGAGACCATAATTGGGGAGATTTTTATGTTGAGAATAATTTTACAATAATGAGGGTTTATGGTTTCTCCCACCTTCCACATATTTTTCCATTCCATGTGCCACTGAGGATAGCAGCAATGGAATTCATTAGACAATTGATTCTAGTTGACAGGGAGCACTTAGCTCCACATAGGAAGGGTACTTTTACCTCCAGGCAGTTCAAATTTTACAATTTCACTATTGGGAAGAGGGCTATGGACCCTGTGAATGCCTAGATGAATCACTACAGGATGAATTTTTCTTTCCATAGGCATGTGGATATAGAGGGATTTATCATAAGTGCAAGGAAGTTGCTCACACCCACTATCCCCTACACTAAAATACATGAAGAATGTATGGAAGAGGATCTGATAAGAAATATCATGGCTGGTGAGGAAATAGATAGAAGAGAAATTAAGTTCAATGAACTTATGGACCTAGAGAGGTAGGTAAAAATAAAAGGGATGAAATTTGGAGGTTTCTACCCCAACCTGCCTTATCTGAAAAGGCTAGAGGAAATGATTGAAAACCATGCTCTCTTATGCAATAAGTTAGAGGAAGAACTGGTAGTTCCTAAGAAGGGCCATAGGGATCATTCAAAATCTGAATATGATGATGATAGTGATCAAGGTTGTCCTTCACCTGTTGCTCATCAATATTATCAAGAAGTTCCACTACGGTGTCTTGTAGAAGGGGAAGATATCATTGACCTGACAGAGGTCCCTAAGAAGGAGGTCACAAATGAGCCTCCACCTAAGAGACAAAGAGTAGAAATAGGGGAGCCTTCTAGGAAGAAGAATATAGATATAATTGGAGCCCTAATAATTGGAGATAGCCCCTATGATCATTATTTAAGAAAAAAGATCAGGGCAGGGAAGAAACTCCAAAAGGATGCAGAAGAGGAGGAGTTACCTCTCAGATCATGCACAGATGAGATATTTTTGCATCAAGAAGAATTCCTCAAGGATGATAGTTTCATAAAGACAAGGGAATTCAAGGATTTCCTAATATGGAATAAGAAACAACAAGTTGGAAAGCAGTTGCAATTAGTAGGTGGTGACCCAGTCACCCAAGAGGCTTTACAAACATTGCAGGATTATGATCCTAAGTCTGAAGAGATCACACCAGTGCAAGCAAGACAACTGGTTAAGGCCAATGGGATACTATTTGTAGAAGGCTGGGACTTATCTTCAGCCTTCATTATAGATCAGATAAGGAAACAACCTGATGTCAAGCTATCATCAGAGACTCAGGTTGGAGACATGATTAGAGGGTTTTGCTATAACCCTAAATCTCAGGCATTAGCAATGTGGAGCCTAGCTCCCAAAGATAAGAAGCCAGCCATTTTGAATGTCTAAGAGAAGATGGAAGGAAATAAAATTATCTGGACATTGGATAATACAGCGGATATGGAAATAGCCCAGATAATGACTCATTTTTCTCAACTTAATGAGGCAAAGACAGGACAACTATCAGACAAATTGTAGAAACTCACTAGTGACACTAGTGATATTGTTATGGATAGGGAGCTAGCATTAATAAAAATCAAATAATAGAAGAAGCTCATAGATGAGCTTACTAAAAAATTGCTAGGTATAATAGAGCCTGCCCCTGTTGAGCCCAAAGAGGTCATGGATATTGAGATACAAATAGAGGATACAGGGGAGATGCCTACTGAACAAAGTAGGGAGTAACTAAGCATAACAGTATAATATTGGAAGCCTTGACCTCAATTTTTCAGCATAGGATAGATACCATCAAGGGAAAGATTGATGTAGTGCATGGGGCTTATGGCAGGTTGTCAGGCCTACAAGTAGAAGTGGCAAGTTTTTTTGACAATTTTGGATCCTTACTATGCAACTTGGTCTGGGAGAACATCTCTTTTTGAGAGATTAGCATTAGTAAAACCATTGAGATTAGATTTTCCAGAAATAGTAACCATGATTGGTACAGAGATAGAGCAGATTGGGACCACTTTATCCTTTTTCAAAGCAAAGGCAAATCAAATTGATGCTAAGCTAAAGATGTTTGGAATAGATTACAATGGTTGTACCTCCAATTAGGGCTGAGGATGATCAAGTCAAACCTTTAGGGTTATGGATATCATATTTTGATAGTGTACTCACAAGTAAAGATATTTATGTATCTGATCAGGGAGAATTAGATATGGAGAGGTTCAATAAACTTTTGGATGAGACAATTAAGGCAGAAGCATAGTGCAATAAATTAATTTTGGATATTAAAGGCATAACAAATGCCAGGTGGGAAAGGCAGAAGACTCAACTTGAGAACATTCAGAATTTTGAGTGGTCTAAGGAGGAGGATGTGACAGCATGGGATATTATGACAAATCCCAAGAAGAAAAATCATTTCATAGTTGACTTGGATGTCATTGATGAGGAATAAAGGAATTTCAGAACACCTTATATGAATTTATTGGAAGACAAACAAGTTATTCATCATCAAAGTCAAATCAGAAACTATCCTGAACATACACAACCAAAGGTGTCGAAGATCACATGAAGACAAAAGAGCAAATCATATTTCATTCCTCAGTTTTGTCCTCCCATCGCTTGGTGCATTCTTATTTTTTGTCTTTTTCTAAGTTTTAGGGTTAGGTTTCTTAAACCATCTGAAGCTTGTTGCATCCTTATCTTAAGGATTCCAAGATGGTTTAAACCTATAAGTAGATCATATTGTAAAATTTTAAGGTGATGGTGAAATATAATTGTAAGCCAAACTATAGATTTTTGTCTGAGTTTTTTGAGCTTTTAGTCTCTATATGTATGAAGCAAGAATATAAATAAAATACAGTGCAACTTCTCTTCTATATTTTTTTTGTCTCTTTTCTTATTATGTATGCTCTTTTATGTTTAATCTATAAGGCATTTTGAACATATTGGTTACAAGGTAGCTATCTAATTGCTTGAAAGTTTCTTTCAAGGGAAGAACTAAGTTTTATGAGTAGTTTCAGGGAGCGTAACAATATCTAAGGATTTGATACAGTAGTGTGGAAGTGATAGGGTAATTTATAAGGCATTTATCTGAAGTTGCATATAGGTTGTAAGGCAATCTATAGTATCTTTGTTTACTTTTCTATGGATTTTGCATCTTTTGCCTCTTTAGCCCAATGATGGGCACTGGTCTGGAATCTGTCAAGTGGCTTATCATCATCCAAATATTTTAAAATACTCAAATCAATTACATTTACATACAAGCATACATTCATAAGAAATTGTGCTCATAGAGTTCACAATTCAAATTTGTTGATTCCTTTGAGAGTGAATCAAACTAGGTTACCCTTCGTGAGGTTCATCCAAAACTGAAAAAAGAAGGACGAGAATCCTTATCACCTTATTACTTACTGTTGTTCAAATAATAGATTGTCTCATCATGATTTTTGTCATAATATGCTTAGTCATTTGCATAGTCATATATCTATTGATCCATTAGAAAGCATTCAGTAAGTCAGTAAGAAGATAATCCACTCTAAAGATACTGTTATTCAGTAATCATACATAGGTAATACCTGCCTGAGTTAGTGGATCTCAAAAAAGGAGGAGATAGTAGATTCCCCAGATATTATCTAGTATCCTCATCAATTAGCCATTTTCTTGTATAAGATAAGAGTTTGCAATCAAGTATTTGAATATATTAAAATTTGGGCTACAAAAAAAGAGCTAACAAACTGTAAGAGAAACCATAAAACTCAAATTTCATTCAAAATGTCAATCTACTAATAAAGGAAATGAAATTAAAATGCAAACATAAGTCAAATGAAAGTTAAAATAATGTTGCAGCTATCTTGAAAAGTATACATTGTCCTTCTTAATATTTTCAAAATGCTCTTAGATATTTAGTGTCCATAAATCATAAAGAAAAATCCCAGAGTGATGATTGAAAATATATCAAAGATGGGGTTATAAAAAGTGAGAGGAGATATAAGTTTAAATAGATAAGTTGGGATTGATGAATGACTAAGTTTGAAAGGTTGGTTGGGAGATCAATAGAGGAGATTGATAAAGAGGAAGAGTTAAGTGGAAAGGAATGTGAGATAAGTGAGGAGTGAATTTTGTAAATGGGAATGATAAGAGTGCAAATAGGGAAGACATAAGTGGTGATAGAGTTTAATAAGTTGAGTGAGGAAATAAGAAATTTGAGAGTTAAGTGAATTGAAATCTAGAGAAATAGGGATCACTAGCCAAAAAATTAAAACTAGATATCCAGCCCACTCCCATCACCCATTTCATTAGGGGATTAATTCAATTGTCCAAAATTCAAACCAATTGAGGTACGTAAGAGTTGGGCACAAATGAATTGATTTTTCAATTTCTTGATTGATTGATGTGATTAGATAAGATGCAATAAAAAATAAGTAAAAATATGTGAATTTACACACTAATCAGCATAAATAGAAATTTATAGGTCTAATATATGACAACTTTGAATATAGATGTGGAAAGATGAATCATAAAGGAGACTGTCACTGAAATTCAGGCTTAAAATATGTAGGCACTGTCAATATGTGACATGGTCCCAGTGATGTTTGAAGTTGATATCATGACCAAATTTGGACTCAAGATTTTTCTTTGATCCTCCCTCTAAATGTTCATAGAAAATGTGTCAGTCTCTTTCACTAACCATAGACTATGTCAATAATTGACAACGTCCAAACTACTTTTTCAAGATCTAATTCTTATTGCCTCAGTCCAAACACCCTAGATCTACAACACCTTGCTCCTAGATCTAAAAACATATATATAAGAAGAGGAAAATGGTGTTTGTGTTGTATAGGTACTTTCCTTAGTCACTCCCTAGGAGGATCAACCTTCCCTGCAACAATGATATATGAAATAAACCTTGAATCTAGAGTAAAAAATATTGAATCAAAATGTTTTACCCTTGTTAATGAATTCTCCTTTTCTTAAATCCTTCAAGAAAGGTTGATGGTTGATGAAGGGACACACCACCATTACCAACTCATAACCAATGTCAAAACAACATAGAGACAAAGAGAGAATAAAAATGCTTCATAAATCATGGATTGATAATACTTGAAGAATATTACAATTCTTCCAAATGCTTGAGGATAAAATCCTTACAACTTCTTGAGAAGGAGATCACTACAACTTCTTACAAAATGAGATCATTACAAATTCTTACAATGGGAGATCATTAAAACCTCCTACATCATGATATCATTACAAATTATTGAAGAAGAGAACTCTTTTAAAATGCTCATATCCCTTGCTTATATAGGCAATTACCACCCCAGAGATTACAACCACAACTAATGTGGGATAAAGTTTGGAGAGAGTAGATATAACTACCCTGCTACAAATATTAAATGCAATATACATAATATTAAATGAAAACTAATATGATTTTAATTTTTAAATTTTAAAAATCCCCTTTTTTTCTTTTTCCCTATTTTTTTTGAGATTCCCTATTTTTCAAGAATTTTATTTTCTCTTTATTTATTTATTTATTAAATTTATTATTATTTTTTGTTGATTAAAGATTTCTCTTACACCCTAGATGCTCCTACATCAATGATGCTACAAATGGAGCTCATAAATGTCTTCACTCATGGACTAAATATATAAACTTTATTGTGGATGTTATCTTCAATGCTAGATTTCCTCCATTGCCTCAAAAATGACTGATGTTCTTTCTCAATGAGAGAGTGAATTGTGACTGTATTATGTTCAAATGAGGGGGATGAGGGTAGGGAGGGCCCCTTTTATTTCAAATTCATTAAAATTGTTGATAATTTTGAACCAAGTTGACATAGATAGATTTTTCATGCTCACCAAATTCTAACCATGAATATTTTCAAAATTGGGCCCCTTTTAGCTTGACCATGGTGCCTAGTGCTATAGTCCACTCAAAGAGGACTAGAAAAAGGTTAAAGGAACTAGAAAGGTGTTATAATTTCCAAATCAAACCTTGAGTTGAGTAAGATATGTCATTTTTGGGGGAATAGAAATAAGAGAACCAAATTGAGACCTAATTAAGCATGGAATTGTATGAGGATACAATTTACAACACTGCATAAAAAAATAAAAATAAATAAAATTTATTTATTTCATCCACATTTAAGGTAATTAAATAAATTTGGAAAATTTGCTAGACACGACAATGTAGTGGTAATTGATTTTGAATTTTGATACATTTGATTTTCACTAGATGTGACAACCTAGTGATCATTTCACTATAAAATAAACAAAGATGGGAATTATCTCTATTCGTATGTTGAAAATGGATTCTTTGTGTACAAATATTCTACAACTCAACTTTTTTTGAAAAATTCATGACGGGAAGAAATATAGTCAAAGAAAATAAGCAAAAAAATCTAAGGGTTTCCTAGAAAATGACATGAAATAAAATTTGGTAGCCAATGACAAGAGAAATACAAAATCAAGAAAGGGGGGAGGTTAGTTTCAATTCGCATTAGCTCACCATACAACTTCAATGAAAAGAAGCTTTATGTAAAAGTCTAACTTACATTAGGTCACCACGGAACTTTAATAAAAGTAGCTTTATGTGCACATTTGATACAACACTGATATAAAAGCATTATGCCCATATTAAAATTGGCTACACAACACAACCTTAATATTGAATTGGAATTTATGTAATTGGCTTGTATACATTTTCTTATTTATATAAAATTTATGTCATGACTATATTATAGTGTAAATAGAATTTGTATTATGTATGTTGTGTGCATTAGGATTGAGTGGTATTTGTAATGTTATCATGATAATTATACACACACACACACAGAGATATATATATATATATATATATGCATATGCATACACATATACATATACATACTATATAGTCCTAAAAAGTTAGCACCCATAATTGGATGCTTTACGACCTATTAGGCCCCATTTTGGTGATTTTGAGGTTCGAATGTCCTTTATGCTTGATCTTTGTGACATGTCTCTTATTTTCCCACACCAATTCATTATCTCCAATATACCGATGAAATTTCAGCCCATTTTACCTAGGACACATCCCTAATGGCGACCTTTCCTTAGGGTTTCAGGACCAAATTTTATCTAGAGCCCGATATTAGAGTCTTCTTACAAGGTTTTCAATTATGGTCAGCCTACATCAAATTTGAATACCGAAATGATGGATTTACTATAAAAGGAACTCCTTTCTCCTCATTTTTCATATCATAATCAAGTGAAAGCATTTTGGAAATCAAGTGATCAAGATTTCAAGGAAGCAAGAGCAACTGGGGATTTGGATTCAATATTTGAAGGCAAGCATCCAATTCAAGATATTCAAGTCTCTATTTCTTCAAGATCCATCAAATCAAAGGAAAATTTCTCCAATTGATAAAATTTTCTCTCCCATGATGATCAAGTAGAGGAATTATCAATCAATCAAGAAGATTCATCCATCATTCTCTCTCTCTATATCCTTGTTTGTGTGTGGTTATCAAGCATATCTACGTTCTAGATCTTGGAGTGGCAATCATAGATCTATGCATTTATGAAGGAAGCCTTGATTCTACATCACATTCCAAGTTCACATATTTGGATTCCAAGTACATTCAAGCATATTCATGGATTTAAGAAATTTATACATCCGTTCATGAGGGTTTATGCAAGGTAAATAATCTATTTTCCTTTTTACATTACTTCCTTTATGCAATTTCTATCATATTTCAAGGTTGATTCCTAAAAAGTGGTTTAACCAAGGTAAACCCATTTTTACCAACCTTTTCCCCATTTTTATGTGTAAGGAAATAGGCTACAAAGCCGTCGGATCTTTTCTAGGCAATACATGAACAATTGTAGATTCCGTAAAAATTTCATCTGAAAGTGTTGGGTACAAATTGAATTTCTCCCTGTCCCCTAGGTACAGATTGAATTTCACCCTGTCCCTTCCATTTTTGACTAAATTTGTTGGTACAGGTTAGTTTTGTCTTCTAATTTTCTTTCCAATAGTTTCATCTCGATATCAGTTTATATCAATCTATTTTGATCATCTTATTAGTGACTTTTCTAATAGATCAATTAGATTACATAATCATTCCCATTTCATTTCAATTAAATTAGTTATTGAAGGACATATCATATTTCCAATTAGTTCTTGAGTCACCTCTTGATACTATTGGAGATATTCTTCCTTCCTAATGTGCAATTCATGAATTGGGGAAGTAATTCACTTAGTATATTTTATGTTGCATTTCTCTCCCCATTTACCTATTGTACATTTTGGTGAACCTGACTTATTACATTTCCATTCTAATTTTGGTGTTAGATTCCCTTTATGTTCTTATACATTAACCTATTGTACATTTTGGTGAACCCGACATCTCTTACATACTTTTGATTTTTTGGTTAGATCCTCTTTGCATGATCTTCTTTGTATTCTTTGTTAGATCTAGATCTACTTGTGCATGCTTTACATTATATTTGATAGTTATATTTGTTCTCATCAAAGATATTATTTACTTAAATTGCATATCTCTTTCAAATCTTACAATTGCATTAGATTTATATATTTTCTTTCATTCCCTTATGCATGAGTGTTATGACTTTGAGTCCTACTTATAGAATTCCAGTTAGGAGAAATCATAGAATTATGGGCTCCTTTGATCCCGAGTCTTCTCTCTTTCCTAAGAATCTTGATGAGACCAACATGCATACTAGTGACATCAATCTTGTCATGGAGAAAAACTCTTCCCATTATTCTCATGATGAAGATGGGTCTTTAAGAGTTCCTCCTATGCAAGTCCAAAAAATTTCCAATGTCTTTGATAAATTTGAACAATGGTTAGGACAAAAAAACTCTAATCCTAAGGTCATTTCTATTGTAAAGGGCTTACAAAAGCTAATTCATAATGATGAGCATGGTATTAACATCTTTCATAATACTCTCATATCATTGATAACAATGGTAAGCCTATTAGAGATTGTTCTCAAGAGCTAGGTTTCATTCCACCTACCACTAGTGTTGAGACATTTATGCCTATTTCTACTTCAATTCCTAGTGTCTCCACATATGCTCCACCTATCATAACAACTTCCACTCAAAATATCAATCCTACACATGTTAGCATCCCTAATCCTATTGTTCCTTCTATTCCTTCAAGTGTTCCATGTGTTTCATTTCCTTCAACAATGCTCGCTTAAAATAGTATGCCCTTTTCATATTCAAATTTTCCTTCCATTTCTCATAATGCTCCGAATATTTCAAATATATATCCTCCTAAAATTATTTCTATTAATTTGACTATTAATCGCTTGGCTCAAACTTTGTCTTCTTTGCAACAACAAATTGTTTCAATGACTCAATCCAAGTTCAATATCCCTAATTGTGATATTTCTATTCCTTTGTCTTTGGATATCATCCATCTTGTTATCCCACAATACATGGAGATTCCTCATCTTGAGACTTATAATGGTAAGGGTGATCCTTTGACTCGTGTCAAAACCTTTCAAACCATGTGTAGTGATTTTTCTCATGACCATAGGTTCATGGAAAAACTATTTACTGGAACCTTTTGAGATAAATCCTTGCAATGGTATTGTTCTTTGCCTCCTTTCTCTATCAATTCTTTTCAAAATCTTGCTAATTATTTCATTCAACAATTTCAAAATAACATTGGTCCTAAGATTTCTTTAACTCATTTAATGCACTATAAACAAGGTGTTAGAGAAAAAGTGACTGATTTTATTTGTAGATTTAAGCATTTGCATGCTCACATTTCTTATCATGTGCCTGATATTGATGTTCAATGCATTTTTATTGTTAATTTACAAAAATACATTAGAGATAAGATTATAATTTCTAATTCCTCTTCTTTTACTCAATTATGTGTAGTGCTTCATAATTATCAGCCTCAAGTGAGTCAGTTTAAGATCACTACTCCATTGACTCTAGTTTATAAGAGTGATGTCACATCCAACAATTTGAACAAGTTTCAGAAACCAAAGAACTTCATTAAGATCAATAATTCATTCAATAATGTTGATGAACAAGTGGCAGAAACATCCAAAGGTGTGGTTCCTTTGTCATATGTTTTTAGACCTACTCGTAATTTTACTCAGCTTTTTGAATCTTTGCATAATGTGATGTTGAAGTTGATTAATGCTAAAGTGTTAACTCTTCCTCCTATTGAGCCTATTGAAACATCCAAACATTTACCCAAACACTTTGATCACAAAGCTTTATGTCAATACCATCATCAACCTGGCCATGATACTAAAAAGTGTTTCTATTTGAAATATGTTATTTAAGACCTCATTGATTCTAATGTTATATCTATTGAGGGTGTCAATGATAAAGGAAACAAATATGTAGCACCTCCCAACCAAAAACCTACAAATTTATACCAACCCTTTACCATCCTATTTGACCAATACCATTGAATCTACCCAACCTTTTTCTCCTTCTCCAACTCATGTTGTTGACTATGATGATTTTGTATCCCCTTTTGGGGCCTAAGACCTAAACAAGGTAGTCAGGAAGTTCTATAGGAGTGGGATAGGGTGCACCCTGCGGATCAACCTCTGATAATGGGAGGAAAAATGCCAGATCAAATATTTGTTGGATGGGCCAAGATTTTTTCATATGTATTTGCAAGAGTTTGACCATTATGGTTAGAGTCTTATGCCTTCATTCACTCACGATGTGGTGCACCACATACCCTTCATTATTGGAAAGAGAAAAAGAAGCCAAAGTCACCAGGAATAGGGCTCACACAATCATATATTTTCATGGGAAGCATATGCAAGGATCTAAATTAATGCACAAAGCTCCTAAAGAAAGTGCATGCCTCTTTTACCAAGGACATAGTATAAGATCATATTTATCAATAGACAGAAATAGTTCTTATAAGGGTCAAAAGATAAGACCACACTTCCTAAAACTCATCTTCTTGAGGACAATGTTGTAAAGCATAAAAATCATCATCTATTCTAGATGCATTGTGAGGAGAGAGAAATCATCATGATCACAAGTGCACCCAAAAAAATAGAAAACAATTATACCCACAAAAATCAATTGGATCAAACCTATAAAGATTCAGCACATGACACATTGATTAATAAAAAGGAAAAGGAGCCTAGTACACAGTGTCCATGATTTATTAATAACAAAAATTCTAAGGTGGGAGAGAATTCCCAAGAGAATTAATGCTACGGTATGATCCCCTAGTCAACTGGTCATAAGGTCTTGTTCTTAGAGAAGTAAAACTTCTACAAATAATATAGAGTATTTCCTTACCTACTGAACCTAAGTGGATAATATTTCCAACCTCTTTTTATTACAAGTTCCTAGGGTTTTATAGAATAACCCTAGTCTATATGATCATAGAATTATTAAAATTTGTTACAATCGATTGACATGCCGAAGAATCTGACATGGATCACTCGATTTTATGAGCTATGAATGAATGTATGTCTCTAATTAGATAGTCACATCATGCTTGCCAGCTAGACTCAAAAGGAAGAATCATGGTGGTTGATCAAAGATGATCATGATTACATGGGCCAATCTAAATAGTGTGTATTGAACAACTATCTAGAATGTTATTAGTCGTGGTGGCTCACACATGGGAGAAAAATCCCTTGAATCTGCATTGGCGGGTCCTTTGATCGCAAGTGTCCTAGGGGACATGCGATTAGCCAATGAAACTTGCAAGGAGGGCATCCCTCATGGAGAAGCTTAAAAATCTAATGGGTTGACATGTTTTAACCCCTGCTAGGTGTTGTTGCGGATGCAACTGCATGGCTTTATGGCTAAAGTATGAACATGGGAAGTGTTGAGGTTGTCAATGTAGAAGGAGTCTATATTTTTGGAAACTTTCAGGGGATCTTGGCCAACCCAGAATGAACCTTAGAATCTCTAGTAATGCAGACTAGAGCCTTTCCCATTGGGATGGAGATTCAATAGACTCTAGATATCTCTGATCGGTTACCTTTGATGAGTTGTTGGTTGAATGGACAATGAGATAGAAGCCTTTATTTTCATGGAGAAGAAAGAAAAACATTAAATAAAAAAGTATAGATCAAACCAGAGGTCCCAAGCCATAGAAAGAATTCATGAGTGAGAGCCACTGAAGAGAGAACAAAGAATAAAAGCATATAAGGGTAAGCCAAGAGTAGCCATTAATCATGTTCAAAAATCAACCAAACCAAATCAAAATATCTAATAGTCGTAGAGGAAAGGGGTACACCCTAGGTTTGAGAGAAGATGACTGTGTTTAATTTGGCTTTGTAATGAAACTATATATTTGATAACTTGTGGTAGATAAAAAAATTTTAAAAAATAGTAGATTAACATGGTCAAAAGATGAAATTAGAACGTCAGTGGATTTATGTTTGTGCAAGGAGTTAATCCTTCCCCTTACTAAGATAATGAAATATTTTTTGCCTGTCAGCTAGACTACATAGGTGACATTTATTCCATAGCCAACTAGATAGATACTTACTACCAATCAGGCATCCATAGCCCTGATAAGGTTATTGTAACACCCCAAAATTGGCACCTAAAAATCAATCAATTTTGGTGCATTTTCTTATCCTCGAAGTCCTATTGTTCCAGGAAAATTCTTCTCCTAATTGACTTTAATCGACTGAGTTTCAAATGCAGAAAACCCAAATTTGCATAAATCTGACATTACCATTTAATTCCTAAATCTCAAATGATTATTAGCTAAAACCCCTATGATTAATTGATTTAATCCTAAAGTCCTAAAGTACTTTTAATTAAATCAAATACACCCTCTTTGGCTAATATACATAAAAGGA
>MU223796.1:51721-77759 GCA_018584345.1 Thuja plicata
CTCTACTTATAAGGCTAACAATTCAATCTTGTACTTTCAAAGCTTTCTAGATTCATTTGCAAGTTCAATTCTAGCTTAAAAGCATTTCTTTTATATCTTAATCGTGTCCAATTCATAGAATAGCATCATTTTATCATATCTATATGCAGATTTCTCACATTTGATGGCTAGTTCTCACACACTTGCACTCTAAAAATCCTCCGTATTAGAGAAGGTCAGGTTGTTGGCTCTCGTTCTGAGGGTAAACTGCAACAATCACTCCTAATTAGGAGGCAACAGGTCGCCTCAATCACCTTCGTAGAGAAAACAATTCAATGTTTGTCTTTGCGAATTCATGGATTGAATAAGGACTATGTTGAGTTTCTTGTTGAATAGAGAGGCCACATTCGACATCAAACAGTTATCACCTTAACAACCACTAACATTTCTCTACTAACAACCAAGCATCGATAACCCCAGTAGAGTTTCTAATATAACCTAAATTTTTTGCACTTTTTGCATTTTTTCTTTTATTTTCTTTTGATTTTGCATTTTTCTTTTTGGCTTTGATATGCAGGAATGATTATGGCATCACCCTTCTAGGTTGGTTTCCAAGGTGGTAGAAGAACATTCTCATATTTTTCACCTAATGAACGAGGAAATGACATCTCATCATTATTAATAAGGGTGTTAAAATGAGGAGCATGCAAAATCTAGCTAGATATCACTACTTTCACGAAATGATAGATATTAATGCTAAGTGTTGTGAAAAACCATGTTAGGACATAGGGATATAAAAAAATAATCTTTCATTTTAAACCAAACCAAATGCAGTTACCTTTTCTCATCACCCAAGGAGTACAAATCTCCTCCAACTATAGTATAGGCAACCAACAAGTAAGCTCGAGGACCCAAAAATAGATAAATGACAATTCTTGGAAAATGAAAACAATACTTTTGCAAGTTGATGTGACATTCTCTCTATTGTGGAGTAAATGTATTGTTTGTATGGAGGTGTTCAAATTATCTATAAAAGGGAAACATTTTTGAAAGGTGGCATAAGGCATTTAGCAAACCTTGAGAGCCATAGGTGTAGGATTTGCATTTTCAGCTCAGAAGTAAAGATACGCATGTAAGATTGGCATGTCCACTATCTCAGGAACCTTTCCTGGAATACATAGATGATGATAGGATAGCCACATTGATAGGTACAAATGATAATTTTTTCCTCTCTAGCTTAAAATGGGTTCTGGGTGAGGGTTTTCTGCACTGTGAGGACCACTATGGGCTCAACACTGACATTTCATCCAGGTTTATTGGCTCTTTGCTAGACATAGGGGGACCTAGAGACGTGATTAGATTTCTCCCACTTGGCATGTTTGGAAAAATTTACTGTGGGGGGCTTGAGGATGTACTGGAAGTGGCTCGCTATGGTGTTGGGTTGCCACTAGCAACCGACTTGAAGATTTTCCTCAAGATGGAAGCAAAGGCACCATGGTTTTATTTAATTTCAAATTATTCTATATTACCCTCAACATACATCATTGTTATGCACATCATGGAGTTTATTTTATGAAGAAATATCTTGACCCAGGTGTGGAAATGTCAGAGGAGTTTATCAAGGAGTTCTTTCTGAGGCTCTTATTCGGGAAAGCCTTGATTTCTACCACTAAGTCTAACGGCAAGGAGACTTCTGACTCAGAAGAAATCTCAAGTGAGGGAGGGGGTGAATCAGATGAGGATGGACCCAGCTTTGGAGATGAGTGACCCGTGCTTTTGAAAAATACTTTGCTTCCTGAAAAGAACTAAAATGTTATCATATGAAAATGTAAATGACGAAGAAAAATTTCATTTATTTTTGAAATTTTTGAAGTATAAATAGATATACCAAAGATAAATGAAAAATATATATATATTTCTCATTTATCTTCGAGTATCTATTTATTTTTCTATATCATTTACCAATTTGAAATGTTATTTTATTTAAAGCCCAAAAAATTAATCTTAATGCTTGCTCATAAAGAAATGAAATATCATAACAAGGGGCCTCACCATAGTACAAAGAACGATGGTAGGCCAGAAATACCTTTCCAAAGACGCGTGCAAAACTGAGGAAACTCTATTGCATTGTCACACTTTCTCTTAATAGACAAAAGGGGTTAGTGCAGCATTATTAAAATCATCATTTTCTTAAAAAAAACCCTTTGATGTGCGACGATGACAATCATTAGAGACCAGCTGAAGACTAAGACTCGGGACTGACATTATACATGAGACACCGAAAATGTGTCACCTTGTTTGGTAGAGCTTACTAAAACCAAACTAACCAGCTAACCTACTCTAACTATTTACACTAATTTAATAGCTATCCTTTTTACAAGAACACATTTACTGGAATTGAGAAATTGCTACCCTAGCGGCCTAGTTTTTTCTTTGCAATTAATAGATTTGGAATCTTTTGGAAAAAGAAAGGTAACATAGGTATTACCATTCTTGCATGTGATATGTCAAAGGTGATGATATAGTGCTCTATTTTAGGCATTTTCTTTGGCTTCATGCAAGACAGTGTCTCGAAACCTTTGATAAGACTATTTTTGTACTCTGACGTGAGCATGACTTTATTGAACTGACAACTAGACAGCTCTGAATAATACCTAATCAAGAACTCACGGACCTCCTTAAAATGGAAAGTGGTAGGGGATGCATCTGTTCCAACTTGGACCTCAGCGACTGGTGGTACAACCATTTGGGGCACAGGAAATGACTCTAATTGATGAGTCAGAGTGCATTCATCAAGCATTTCACAAAATGCTTCAAGCTCATCCCAAAATAGCATGTCATTTTTTTCTTCTTCTCCTTGATCGCTAAATGGATCATGGAGGGGCTTCCGGAGTGATGCCTCTTGTGAAGGGATCTCTGAAACCTCCAAAAATTGTGCAACGGGAACCTCCTAATCATCAAAATAACAAGGGAGCTCAGAAAAGAGAAGACTCAAATCATAAGTCTTCAAATTTGGAAAGGGAATACTTTCTTCAACATGAATCGCACTCTCTTGTGTCAACAATAGGTCTTGTTGACCTTTTTCATTATTTTTCTTTGAGTGTCAAACCACTAGTCCACCTTTGAACAATGAAATTGTATCTGCCTTCAGAATCCGGAAAGAGAACTCTAAAAACTCGATCCAATCAGGTTCATTTCCTAACAAACATGGACCTTTTGAGACCGCTTCATGCATGAATTGGTCCTTCAAAATAGACTCTTCTACCAAATAAGATTCCTCAGGAGAGGCCACAAGCATACTTAGAAAATAGAAGAGAGCACTTTGTTGTCTTTCAATCTCAATAATCCTTAGCTCACGCTGAAGGTTGATTTGCATCTCCCATGTTCTAGGAATTAGATCCCTGTGATAAGGTTGAGGAGCAACCAAATCATTAAAACTGTAATAATTTGGGTCCATGACTAACTAGACTTTGATCATTGACTTTTGTGTTCACTTTATTGCTTCATTCAAGATTGAAAATACAAAGCATGCACTGACTTTGGTGACTGCATTCAAATCTCTCCCACCGGGCGTGCCAAGAAAATTCTTGATCCCCTTTAAGGACCTAAGACCTAAATAAGGGCATTCAGGAAGTTCTGCAGGAGTGGGACAGGATACGCCCTATGGAACAACCTCGGGGATTTTCAAAGTTGTCTCTTCATGAGTGGTGTTTGGGAAAAAGGAAGAGGGAAAGGTATTTAACAAACAACCTAAGGTAAGGGGAGGCAAAATGCCAAATCAAAGCTTTGTTTAATGAGCCAGGAATTTGTCAAATGGTATATATAGGATTTTGGCCATTTTGGTCAGAATATTATGCCTTCATTCACTCACGATATGGTACACCACATACCCTTCATTGTTAGCAGGAGAACAAGAATCTAAATTCATCGGGCATAGGGCCCACACATTCATATCCTATCGCATGAAGCATTTTCAAGGATCTGAATTAAGGCACAAAAATCCTAAAGAAAGTGCATGTGTCTTCAACCAAGGACACGATATAAGACCATATTTATGAACAGACATAAATAGCTCTTATAAGGGTTGAAATAAAAGACCACATTTCCTAAAACTAATCTTCCTAAGGAGCAGGTTGTAAAAGATACAAATCATCATCTATTATAGATACAATGTGAGGAGAGAGAAACCATAATGATCACAAGTGCACCCAGACAAATAGAAAACAATTGCACCCACAAAAATCAACTGGATCAAACTTATAAAGATTCAGCACATGATATATTTATTAATGAAAAGGAAAAGGAACATAGTACTTAGTACCCATGATTTATTAAGCAAAAACATGTCAAGGCAAGAGAGAATGCCCCAGAGAACTAATACTATAGTATGTGCCCCTAGTTGACTAGCTATAGGGTCTTGTTCTCATAAAATTAAAACCTCTACAAATAATATAGAGTATTTCCTTTCCTACTAAACGTAAGTCCACTATTTCCAACCTCTTTTTCTTACAATTTCCTAAGGTTTTATAGAATAACCCTCGGTCTATATGGTCACGGAATGATTAAATTCCTTACAATTGATTGACATGTCAAAGAATTTGGTATGGCCCACTTGATTTCCTAAGCTATGGACGAACTTATGTCTTTGATTAGCTATTTGCATCATGCTTTCCAGCTAGACTCAAAAAGGAAGAATTGTGGTGGTTGATCAAAGGCGATCATGATTGAACTGGCCAATCCAAATGGCATGTATTGAATAGTTGTCTAGAATGTTGTTAGTCATGGTGGCTCACACATGGGAGAAAATTATTTTGAATCTGCATTGGTGGGTCATTTGAGCGCGGGTGTCCTAGGGGACATGCGGTGAGCTGGCGGAACTTGGAGGGAGGGCATCCATCATGGAGTGGCTTAAAACTCTGACAGGTTGATACATGTTAGCTCCTATTGAGTACATTGTTGATGCAGACACACCCACATGTTTTTGTGGCCAAAGTATGAACATGGGAGGTGTTGAGGTCGTCAGTATAGAAGGATTCTACAATGATAAATGTAATGAAGTAAATAATGATGTCAACCTCATTGATCAAACTGAACCTAAACCTAAAACTAAACTTGAGCTTTGCATTACCTTTGACCCTACTCAGACAATTAAATCACTTGATGGTCCTCTTTATATTGTGAAAAAGGTTAATGGCCTTCATTCATGTGGTGTCTTAATTGACCCTACATGCATGGTGATGGTGATAACTGAATAACATCTTTTCACTAGATAATTGCAACGTGGATTTTATGATAAATCCAATATTATGAACCAAACTTTCAATAGTTTCCTTTATCCTTCTCGTGGTTCCATTTCATTCCCTGTTAAAGTTGGTGGAAAAACTTTAGATGTTTCATTTACTGTGGTTCCAACTTCTGATCAATTTCAAGTCAAACTTGGCCTTCATTGGCTCACCTCCATGAAATTACTGGCATCTCATATGCATAACTATTGGAAATTTCCTCACAATGGACAAATCATGACTTTTAACTATAGCCTCTTGACGCAATGAGGGTAGGCAGTGGGGCCAAAGGCACTCCCAAATACCAAACTAGCTTGAAAATACATAATGTCAAAGCAACAACACAAGAAGGAGAGAAGAAACAACAGATAACTTTTCATTAATTCATCAAACTCAATACATGTCGGGCTGTAAGGCCTTCTTGGTTTCGGCCATATACATTCAAATGAGTTATAGAATGATCTTCATACATGCGAGGTCACAGACCTACCATCAAATATATTAACACTTATTCTTCTATCCAAAAATCTACTATCCTCCAAGAACTATTTGTTAGAGTAGTCTTAGTATAGCTAATAATTAATTCATTTAATTATTAGTCTATTTACTCTATGCTTAAGTTATACTTAGGCAGCTTATAATTATTTAGGGTTTCCCTTTTAGGGTTTCGTGATTCCTTTTATAAGGATTCACTTCTTTGCATTTTATTAAGGAGATTGTATTGTATTCATTATTTGTTGATAATATAGAAGTTTTATACTGTCAACATGAATATCTCATCTCTGGCTTTTTGGCCGCCATAGCTCTGTTCTTCTGTCTTTGTCTTGCTTCTACTTGTGACAGATGTGCATGCAGGTGTTCTTGGGAGGATTTGTGTTTATCAAATCTAACATGGTATCAGAGCTCTCCTGCTGCTGGATGTTCTTGTTTTGTTGAAGCACAGAGGGTTTCAGAAGCTTTTTCGGTGTTGTTTATTGGATCTGGGGGGTCTTTATTTTTTGAGACACTTTGGACCAAAATCGACCTCACGATTGCGTCTAGAAGGCCCAAAAACCCCAGAATCCATATAAAACTTGTCCATTTTGGACAACTTGAACCCGAGGCAAAAAAAACTTGGTTTCCAGTGTCGTTCGGGCACGAAAACTGAGAAAAAAAAATTAAAAAACCTTGTTTTTAAAGGTTTTTATGCGCTTTACAAAACACGCGCAGTGGTTTCAAAATGGCGCCACCGCCAGGCCGCCACCGCCCCACCGGGGCTCAGCCACCGCCGGCGGCGCCCTCCTTTTCTCTACGGCCCCAGCTGCCGCTGCCGCCGCCTGCCACCCTCCGCGGCCCTCGCCGCCCCTATGGCCCGCCTCCGCTCCCGCACCGCTCCAACCGGCGCACACCACCTCCGCTCCGCCCGAGCGGCATTTTTGGTAGCCCCCGCGGGCTCTTTTGCACTGCAGGCAGTCACATGGGTGACCAGGGGCTGCGGCCCAGCCCCCGGCGTGCGCCATGTGCCCGGGGGCCCAATTTGTTTAGCCCCTGGGGCTTAAAACTAGGCTTTTAGGGCATTTTTGAGCCCTTATCACCTTTTTGACTCTATCTAGAGCATACGGAGGCCTTTTTTGGACTTCGTTATATCGTCAAAAAGCTCTTTCCGAGCTCTTTCCGATTATGGTGATTTAGATTTTTGGGTCTACTATTTTGACAGCATTTTTTTCTATTGAAGTCTGATATGTGTTTTTGCCTTCCGGGAGTCATATCTGGCTCATCCGGACTCCGTTTTTGGCAAACCAAATATCGTCAAAAAGCTGGTTCAGTGAACTATTGAGTTGCAAAGGTTTTTTTTTCCAGATTCTGATCTAGGTTTTCTCTCCTCCGAGTTTGGCAGTTTATGCACTCTGATGGATTGCTTGGTTCTACAGGTCCTGGGATCTCTTCTACTGATCTTATAGCTCACTCTTCTTTCTGACTTCTGAGCTTGTATGCTTCTTCTAATGCATCTTTTTTCTATAAACGCACTGAGATAAAGTGTCTACTTCTGCATATATGGGATCTTGTACACCTTGTATGGTTTTAGTACTTGCACTCTGTTATAAAGTGCCATGGGGGGTTATGATGATTATGTCATTTTAGGTGCATCCACCTTTGTCAAGTGAGCGTACCTTCCATGACATTAGCCCATGCTATGTGTTGGTGACACCGCCCTTTATCCTGTGTTTGTACTTTTGTTGCACTGTTGGTGTTCCTGGTCTTTCTTCTGCAGATGTTTCTGGCATTACATTTTAGTGTTCCTGTCACCTCTCCCTGTTCAGCATTATGGGTGGGTTCACCTGTTGGTTCTATTGCTTCCTGGTTCGATTGATCAGCTCTTCAAACATTGTCTTCTCTACCTGGTCATGCACTTTAGTGGGGGTTCCAGCAGTCTCTTCTGACAGAATTTACAGCTCCATGCTTCAGAGATGCTTCTTGCTCATTCTTTTTCCTTTCTCTGGGACACCTTTCCCTAGATTGAAGGCTCAGTTTCCTTCATCTAGTTTCATTTCATGTTTTGGGTACCTGATCAGGCCTTGTTGTCGGGACCCATCTTTCCTGCTTTCTACAGTAGTTTAGCTGTTTTGCTTCTCCCTAAGTTACACTTAAGGGGGGGTGTTAGAGTAGTCTTAGTATAGCTAATAATTAATTCATTTAATTATTAGTCTATTTACTCTATGCTTAAGTTATACTTAGGCAGCTTATAATTCTTTAGGGTTTTCCTTTTAGGGTTTCGTGATTCCTTTTATAAGGATTCACTTCTTTGCATTTCATTAAGGAGATTGTATTGTATTCATTATTTGTTGATAATATAGAGGTTTTATTTTGTCAACATGAATATCTCATCTCTGGCTTTTTGGCCGCCATAGCTCTGTTCTTCTATCTTTGTCTTGCTTCTACTTGTGATAGATGTGCATGCAGGTGTTCTTGGGAGGATTTGTGTTTATCAAATCTAACACTATTCCCCTAAACTAATAATAGAAAAACAAATATATACAAGAGTCCACCAAAGAGGTCGGCACTCAAATCCCTAAGAGAGACCCAGATTTAGGTTCACACAGATCCCAATGAGAGACTTCACATTAATTATGCTATAGAAATTAAATGCAGAAGTTGACCAGATTAGGATAAACAACTCGGTGAAGATCAACCAAGTGATAGAAACCAACTCAGTAAGCACGTAACCAAGCAATAAATATTACCGATCACTTCACTGAGAAGCCTCCAAACAAGCTAAAGAAAAAAAGAAAACATATTTTTGGTTGAGCAGGATTGCCAAGGACCCAAGATGCTCCTTCATCAGACACATGGGGTTAAAAGAAATGATTCCCCGAATCATGTATCAGGTCCAACCTAAAATGAATCCAACTTAGATTGAGAAATCCAAGATGAGTCCTTAATCAGTCTATTCTTCCATTTTATCAGATACTCCATGTATTCCTTTCCTCTTGTGCTTCTGCCAACTCTTTACTTCAAATTACGTTCAACTTCCTCTATCTACTTCTTAGGATAATCACTCGGTACTGTCACTTCTTCATCAGGTTCATAATATTCATACAAGTCTAAAATATTAAATATAGGTGATATATTCATGTCATCAGGTAATTCCACTTCATAAGCATTTCCACTGTCAAATCTTCTCAGTATTTTGCAAGGACCAAATTTTTTCATTTTCAATTTACCATATGTTCCAACAAGAAATCTGCCTTTCTTGAAATGAACCATTACAACATCACTAACTTCAAAAATATTATGTCTTCTTGATCTATCTGCACTATCCTTGTATTTCTGATTAATTTTCTCTATCTTCTGTTTTACATCTTCATGCAATGTCTTCATGAACTCAACAAACTTTTTTGCTTTAGCACTTCTTTTCTCTTCTCCAATAATATCTTTCAAGTCTGATATACCTCTCGATTGTGTGCCATGAACAATCTCAAAAGGTGTCTTTCTAGTACATCTGTTTACTAAATTGTTGTATGCAAACTCTGCTTGGTCCAACATCAAATCCCAATTACCTGGTGTGTCTCCAGCTAAACATCTTAAAAAGTTACCCAAACTTTGGTTTACAACCTCTGTTTGTCCATCTGTCTGTAGATGAAATGTAGAATTGTACTTCAACTTGGTGTCTAACTTATTCCAAAGTATTTTCTAGAAATATCTAACAAAATTAGTGTCTCGATTAGAGATAATACTCTTCGGTAATCCATGCAATCTGACAATCTCCTTAAAGAAAATATTTTCTATATTGCATCTGATATTTTCTTACATGGTATGAAATGTGTCATCTTAGAAAATCTATCCACAACAACAAATATGGAATCATTACCTCTTGTTGTCCTCAGTAAGCCAAGAAAAAAATCCATGCTGATATCACTCTAAGGTTTCTCAGGAACAGTAATCGGTGTGTACAAACCAGTATTCTGAATCACTCCTTTTGTAACTTGACAAACTCTACAACTTTTCACAAATTTTTGAACATCCTTATACAACTGAGGCCAATAATACCTTTCCTTAAGAAAACTCAATGTCTTATCAATACCAAAATGTCCAGCCAAACCACTACTATGTTTCTCCTTTATCAAATTAGTTCTCATTGATCCTTTCGGTATGCACAACTGAATACCTTTGAACAACATATCTTCCTAAATGAAATAGTCTTCATACTTACTTGATTGATTTTGAATAGGTGCTCTGCACGCTCTCCACTGCTCAGAAAAATTAGGATCATTTTCATACAAATGTTTCATATCATCAAAGCCAAGAACTTCAATTCTCATTTCAGCCAACAAAGATCTTCTTTTACTCAATGCATCAGCAACTTGGTTATAAACTCCACTCTTATGTTTTATCACAAATTTGAAAGTCTACAAATACTCTACCCATTTCATATGTCTCTGATTCAACTTATTCTGACTACTCAAATATTGTAAATCCTTACGATCAGTATATATTACAAATTCACTCCGCATCAAGTAATGTCTCCATTTCTTCATAGCTTGAACAATAGCATAGAACTCTTGATCATAGATAGAATATTTCCTTTTACCATCATTCAAATTTTCACTAAAGAAAGCAACAAGTTTACCTTCTTGAGTCAACACAGCTCCAATTGCACTTCCACTTGTATCACATTCAACTTTAAATACCTTATTGAAATCAGGTAAGGATAACACAAGTAATTCAGCAACCTTCAAATTCAAAGTCTCAAAACTCTTATCATCTCCTTGTGTCCATTTGAATTCTCTTTTGTCTCCTCTCATTATCTCAGTCATAGCATTACAAATAGAATTAGAATTTCTGATAAACTTCCTCTAAAAACTTGCCAAACCATGAAATGATCTTACATCACTGATATTCTTAGGTGTAGGCCAACTAAGTATATCTTCAACCTTCTCAGTATCCATCTTCAAACCATTATCTGAAATTACAAAACCTAAATACACAATTTATTCTTTCATGAAGGAACACTTTTTTAGATTTATCATCAACTTTTCCTCTTTCAATGTCTGCAATACTTGTCTTATATGCATCAAATGTTCTTCTCTAGTCTTACTGAATATCATAATATCATCCAATATACAATCACACATTTATTCAAGAATTTATTCAAAACTTCATTCAGTAACCTCATAAATGTACTTGGTGCATTAGTTAAACCAAAAGGCATAACCAACCACTCATACAAAGCTTCTTTCATCTTGAAAGCAGTCTTCCATTCATCACCTTCTCTAATTTTGATATGATGATATCCACTCTTAAAATCAATTTTGGTAAAATATTTCACTCCACTCAAAAAATCCATTATATCATCCATCCTCAGTATAGGAAACCTATATTTTACTATGATCTTGTTGATTTCTCTTGAATTAGTACACATTCACCATTCTCCATTCTTCTTAGGTTCCAATACAGTTGGTAATGCACATGGACTCAAACTTTCTTTGATCAAACCCTTGTTCAACAATTCATGAACTTGTTGGTTAAGCTCATCATTCTCATTCAGTGTGAACCGATGTAGTGCCTTGTTCGGTGTACTAGCTCCAAGAATTAGATCCATATAGTGACTAATATCTCTCATTGGTGGCAAACAATTATGTACATTATCTGAAATGATCTCCTTGTACTCAGTGAGCAATTTCTCAACTTCTGCAGGAATTTCATCTTATGTATTATTACTCAGTTTGTTAGGAATCAATGCATAACAAATTTCATCTCTTTTCAAATCTTTAACAAATTGTCTACCTTCCATCAAACAAACTTTCACAGATATACATATCTCATCAATAGATTCTTCAACCAAATTTAACAAGATTTGTTTCTTACCATCAACCCAAATAGTATACCTATTCACTCTTCCATCATGTATACCATGTTTATCATATTGCCAAGGTCTACCCAACAAAATATGACAACAATCCATTGGCATAATATCACACAACACCTTACATAATACTTTCCAATTTTTAGATTCACAAAACATTGTTCACTCACCATTAATGTATGCTCATCCTTGTTCCATAAGATCTGATAGGGTTTTGGGTGTTTCATCCTTTCCAACTGCAACTTTGTGACCATTTCCTCAGATGTCAGATTCTCCAAGTTTCTACTATCAACAATCACCTTCCAAACTCTATCTGCAACTCTACATATGGTTTTGAACAAAATTTTCTTGACAGGATCTTTCTTATCTTTCTCAGTCCATAGTGTCCTTCTGATCATGAGATTTCCTTCCTTCTCAGCTTCATTTGGTGACTCCTCTTGCACTAATGCATTTCTATTGCTACCGACTTTCTTGCATGCATGTGTACATTCAAAAGATCAATGTCCTTCTTCACCACAATTGTAACAAGTTCCTTGGAACCCTCTTCTTCTATAACCACCTCGGGAATGATTTCCTCTTCCTTGGTATGAACTTCAACCTTTCCATTCAGTCTTTCCTTTATCTTGAGATGTGTCTAAAATTGACTTGTTTGGTTTAGATCTACTATTTTCACCATGAGATCTACCTCTTCCTCTAGGGAATCTACGACCTTTGCCTCTTTGCCTTTGTTCATATCTTTTGTTCAACTTCTCCTCAACTTTTAGGGAAAAATAATATGCCTCTTTGATTCTTTCCATCTTGACTAAGCTGATCTCATCTTGTATGGAACTTCTCAATCCATTCAGATATCTTTGTATTCTTTCCACTTCATCTTCAACATGTCTAGATCTGATGTCTAATCTGTAGAATTATTCAGTATAGTCTTTTATCGAGCTATCTTTCTGCTTCAAACTTTGCATTCGCTGAATTAGGTTAATCTGGTAATCACAAGGAAGAAACTTGCCTTTCAATTTTTTTATCATCTTATCCCATACCTTGATCTTATCTTTACCTTTCTTCTTTCGATCCAATTGCAGATGCTCCCACCATAAGGACGCGTGACCTTTCAGCTTTGTGCTTGCAATATTCACTTTCTTCTCCTCTGATACATTTTCATACTCAAAGTACTTTTCCATCTCAGTTATCCAATCTATCAATTCATCATAATCCAATTTTCCACTATACTCAGGAGGATTAAACTGAGGTGTGGATTTCAAACTTATCAAAGCTTGCAGGAATCTCTCTTCTTCCCGATCCATAACAGGTGTAGGTGCAGCTTCGCCTTGCACTTCCTCCAATTCATCATCACTAACATCTTCAAGATGTCTTCCTCTACACTAGGATCTCTCAACAGCTTCCAATCTAGCAGCCATTTGTCTTATCATATCAGCTAGACCTGGATCTGCATTTCCTCTCCCATGAACCATCTTGAATCCCTCTGCAATTGTAGCTCAGATCACAATCTTCTACCCCACAACAATATCAACCAACTAGGGTTAGAGCTTACAAGAAGGAACTTAGATCTCACCTTCTCTCTAATACCACCTGACGCAAGGAGGGTAGGCAGTGGGACAAAGGCACTCCCAAATACTAAACCAGCTTGCAGATACACAATTTGCATAAGCAACAACACAAGAAGGAGAGAAGAAATAGCAGATAAATTTTCATTAATTGATCAAACTCAATACATGTTAGGCTGTAAGGCCTTCCTGGTTTTGGCCATTTACATTCAAATGAATTACATAATGATCTTCATACATGCAAGGTCACAGATCTGCCATCAAATATCTTAACACTTATTCTTCTATCCAAAATTCTACTATCCTCCAAGAACTGTTTCCCTAAACTAAGAATAGAGAAAAATATATATACAAGAGTCCACCAAAGAGGTTGGCACTCAAATCCCTAAGAGAGACCCAAATTTAGGTCTACATAGATCCCAATGAGAGACCCACATTAATTATGCCTCATAAATTACATGCAGAAGTCGGCTAGATCAGGCTAAACAACTTGGTGAAGATCAACCGAGCGACAACAACCAAATTGATAAGCACGTAACCGAGCATCAGAAATCAACTCAATGAAAGAAGCAACTGAGCAGCCAACATACACCGAGACCTGTTGGTAAGGTAAGACAAAATAAGTAATCGAGCAATAGTGATTATCGAGCACTTCACCGAGCAGCCTCCAAACAAGCTAAAGAAAAAAAGAAAACATATTTTTGGTTGAGAAAGATTTCCAAGGACCCAAGATACTCCTGCATCACCTCTATCAGCCTTCAGTACCTCAAGATTTTTTTGATCATGATTTATTATGGCCTTCCATGCCTCAACTAACCCAACCCCATTGCGATAATATCTTCTGATCATATCAAACCTACAACACCCAAAAGATTTGTGAACTTAGAAAACCTGAGGATATTTCATCTCCTTGTCTTGGACGTGGTCTTCTTCCTACACCTCCTACAATTCCTATATATGCTTCAATTCCACCTCCTATATCTTATAAGCATTTTGCTGGTGTTATTTATCAACCTAGTGTGGTTTCTTTTGTTCTTCCTCCTAAAGAAGAAAAGGACCTAATATTGATCGATCCTAAACCAAACCCAATTTCTAGAAAAACCAAACATAACCATCATGCTCATGACCGCCACCATAAACAGCGTGCTACAACCCATCAATGTGTTTCCCAAAACATTGTTTCGCCTAAAACACCCACTGATGTTTTGATTCCCTTTGACCAACCTATGCTTGAACCAAAGGAGGAAGTTAATTTGAAAAGAATGAAATTGAACAAACATGATAATTCTATTTGTATCTTGGATTCTATTAAAATTAATTTGCATGAAGAAGATACTCTTGATGATGATGATTTTGATCATTATATTGCAACTAAAAATGATATTCATGATAGTGATTCTGATGATATTTTTGAGCTTATTGATGTTTATAATCATGATTTACCAACTATGTTTTCACAATAGTTATCTCTTAATCCTAGTGACAAGAAAAGTGACCCATCTTCATAGCATGGTCCTTTTTTGGAACTGGTTATTGTTTCATCTCTTGTGCTTGATGTTTCTCTTCTTGTGTGTTTCCCAACTACCCTAAATACTACAGACCAAGATATGGGGCAAGTGATACACTTGAATAGCTCCTCTTGTGTGATGGATTTTGTGTGTTTTCTTGATTATCATAATGTGATTCCCCTGTAATATGCTTCTTTTTATATGTTTTTTTTAGATTTCTTTAAATGAGCCTTGTTTCTCTATTGGTGCAAGGTGATAAACGAATCAAAATTTCCTAAATATTCTTCTATTTGTATCTAACTTCTTCTATATGTTGTTACATGTTATGTTGTGCATGTGCCACTATTCAATAATGTGCCTTTGTGTTGTCTCATTGGGAATGATATAAAATGGTAACTACATATTCTTTTTGGTCTCCGTGATGTTGGTCCAAAAAGACTCTTCTTCGTAACTCTTACCTAACATTCTTCCATCATTTTTTGTAGTTCTAATACCTTTGGGGAATGATGATATTTCATTTTGATATAATATACATCTATTTTCATATGATCATACTGACCCCAGAGTTAGTAGATCCCTTCCGTGCTCTCTTTTTTCATGTGTTCATTTCCCTTTATTTTTCCTTTCTTTGGGGCATCTCGTAGTGGAAACATTTCTTATGGGTGCATGTATGCTTTATTTATAGCCATTTCTCCCATTAAGGTTCTTGCAATCACTTTAACATGGGGGTATACACTCTTCTTTGTGTTTGACACTTTTCACACACATACACAATGATTTGATGCAACCTCTCTTGCGGATGACCAAGGAGACAATTTTTTCCTTGTGTGTATCCTTTTCATTGGATCCCTTAATGGAGACACAAATTTCCTTGAGGATTGATCCCCCTTCTTTGATCCCTAAGGAGACAATTCTTTCCTTAGGCCTGATCTCTTTTATTTTATCCCTAAGGAGACAATGCTTTCCTTGGGCTTGATTTTTTTTCTTTATCCCTATGGAGACAATGCTTTCCTTAGGCCTAATCATTCTCTCTTCAAATCCCTTAATCGAGACAATTAAGGACTGATCAATTTTTTAAGGGTTGACTAGCATAACATAGCTTGCTAGACCTTCAATGCCATCTTTTGCAATGCTTTCCTTTGTGTGATCCATAGCAAGGAAATCCCTTACTAGGATATTGATCATGCTTTTTCTCTCTCCTTTCTCTTTCTCCTTCTTTCAAGTGATGCCTCTCTTATCTTGGTTTCAAATTTGATTAAGACTTGAGTCACTTGGGGGCTTGATGTTTATTTGTCTCCTTGACCTTGATAAGATCGTTCTTATGCATTGATCTTCTTTACTGTGAGCATGACCTTGTCTCATACTCCCACTAAAGTGGGGGATAAATATATAGTCCTAAAAATTTAGCAGCCATAATTAGATGCTTTAGGACCTATTAGACCCCATTTTGGTGATTTTAGGGTCTGAATGTCTGTTATGCTTCATTCATGTGATATGTCTATTCTTTTCCCGCACCTATTCATTATCCCTGATATCCCGATAAAGTTTAAGCATCTTTTACCAGGGACACATTGCCAATGGAAACCAATCCATAGGGTTTTGGGCTCAATTTTTTCTTGGAGCCAAATATCAGGGTCTTCTTTCAAGATTTTTAATTATGGTCAGCCGAGATAAAATTTGAATCCCCAAATGATGGATTTACTATAAAAGGAACTCATTTCTCCTCATTTTGCATATCATAATCAAGTGCAAGCATTTTTCCAATCAAGTGGTCAAGATTTGAAGCAAGCAAGAGAAATTGAGGATTTAGATTCAAGATTTGAAGGCATGCATCCAATTCAAGATCTTCAAGTCTCCATTTCTTCAAGATCCATCAAATAAAAGGCGATTTTATCCAATTGATGCAAGTTTCTCTCCCATGATGGCTAAGTAGAGGAATTCTCAATCAATAAAGAAAATTCATTCATCCTTCTCTCTCTCTCCTTTGCATGTGGTTATCAAGCATATCTACATTATAGATCTTGGAGTGGCTATCATAGATCTATGCATTTGTGAAGGCATCCTTGATTATACATCACATTCCAAAGTCAACTCTTTGGATTCCAAGTACATTCAATAATCTCCATGGATTTGAGTTATTTCTACATCCATTCATGAGGGTTTATGCAAGGTAAATCAGCAATTTGCCTTTTTACATTACTTCTTTTACACAATTTCTATCATATTTCAAGGTTGTTTCTTAAACAAGGGTTTGACCAAGACAAACCCCTTTTCCCAACCTTTTCCCCATTTTTTTGTTTGCGGGAATAGGTTACGGAGCCATCATATCTTTCCTTGGCAGTACAAGAATAGTTGTAGATTCTATGAAAATTTCATCCAAAAGTGTTGGGTACAAATTGACTTTCGCCCGGTCCCTACCATTTTTAACTAATTTTTTTGGTACAAGCCAGTTTCATCTTTTGATTTCCATTTTCATCAATTTTAGCTTGATATAAATTTTTATGAGTCTATTTTGATCATCATTTCAGTGACTTTTCTAATAGATCAATTACATTACATAATCATTCTCATTTCATTTCAATTACATTATTTAGTGAAGGATAGATCTTATTTACAATTAGTGCTTGAGTCACCTCTTGAGCCTATTAGATATATTTTCCCTTCCTAATGTGCAATTCATGAAATGGGGAAGTAATTCACTTAGTATGTTTTATGTTGCATTTCTCTCCCTATTTACCTATTGTACACATACACATATTGCACACACACACACACACACACACACACACACACACACACACACATATATGTATGTATGTATGTATGTATGTATATGTATATGTATATGTGTATGTGTGTATGTGTGTGTGTGTGTATATATATACTTACATACATACACATATATATGTATATATATGAATATGTGTATATATATGTATGTAAGTGTATATATATGTATGTATGTGTATATATACATACATGCATATATACATAGATATACACATACATATATATACATATATGTGTGTGTGTGTGTTTGTGTGTGTATATGTATATATGTATGTATGTATGTGTATATATACATATGTGTATATATATACATATATATACATATATATACACATATACATATATATACATATATATATGTATGTATGTATATATGTATATATATATGTGTGTGTGTGTGTGTATATATATATATATGTATGTATGTATATATATATGTATATGTATGTATGTATGTATGTATGTATGTATGTGTATGTATATACATATATGTATGTATATACATACATACATACATATATATATACATACATACATATATATATATGTATATGTATGTATATATACATATATATACATATATATATATATGTATGTATATATGTATATATATACTTAAATGTATATGTATATATAGTTGTAAATTACATCCTATGTAATTTCACATCATATACACCTTCCAACATGTATGTGATGTTGTCTACACCCTACACAAATGACCTAGACAAAGAGTCAAGTGGATTCTTCAGGAGGTCTCTATGGTATGTTCTCTTTGTTCCTAAAGTCACAAAAATTTTATAAAACCCTTAACATACTAGAAACTTGTATTTTATTAATAATTGGATAAAATGAAGGTTTTATTTAACTCTGGATTTATATAAGTGGAGGGTAGGAATCTGAGTTCTCAAAGGGTTGATTATCATTTCTAGTAGTTCATTTTTCCAACTCTATAGGAACATGTAAGTTCTTTCACTATGCTTTGCAGCAATTTCCACATTAGGATCATCTATTGGTGATTATTACCAATGTCTATTAAGGAGACCATGTCAGAATGGTTTTCCACATTGCCTAATGATTTCATATTCTAACTTAAGCATCTAATGGCTTAATTCCTATAACATTTCAAAGCTAACATTGGATCCAAGATTACCATTGTTGATCTAGCCTATTATAAGAAACAACCTAATAAGAGGATTATTGATTGCATTTCTCGATATCAATATATATCTTCTGAAATTCCCTATGCCCTATTTGATTCCAACATCCAAAGGATAAAATTTCTTCTAATGAAGTACCCTTCCTTTCCACATTTGTGTACTATGCTGTGATATTATCAGCAAACTCTAACACAATACATGGCTTATGCCTTGTCCATTTTCCTTGATAATCATGGATTTGTGCCTTCTTTTGGGGGTTCTAGAAAGAATAAAGCAACAAATATAATAACAATTCCTCAAGAAACTAAGAAGGGAACACTAGGGTCTCAACACAATGGAATCTTTACTAAGTTATCCAGTTCTTACTTAAGTGTTCTCTAGAAACTACTGAAGGATAGTATGATCACTCTCCTAGAGATCAAACCACATCTTGAGAACAAGACATACCCTAGCTGGTATGATGCTTCAAATTTCTATCAATATCACCAAGCTCTCAATCATGATAATGAGCATTGTGTGTCTCCACATCTCATGATCCAAGACCACATAGATAGCAAGACCATCTAGGTCCATGGTATGAAAAAAGGTTTGAATAATTCCTGTTCTAAATTCAACAATCAGTTGCAAATCTACATAGGTCCCTTTCTCGCTCATTCCTCTAACTTCATAACTACACCTTCTTCCACTTCTACACCTAGTGATTTTGAGCATGAGAACATAGTTACCATTACTCATTTCCCCTCCAAGTGTTATGGTTAATTTACTTGATATCATTTACATTGAACAACTTTCCATTCCATGGAGAGTACACTTTAGTGTAAATTCTTTCTCAAGTCAATAATAATGTCATCATCAAATTTATGATTGACCCACTAATAATGTTAATTTCAAAATGGAGGAGATAACTTCATCAATAACCTTCTTGTGGAAAAATATAATGGGTTAAGGATACCATCTATACTCATGATAGCCTTTTGTACCACCTATTGGATACATCTCTTTGTCAATCCTTGTAAGACCTAAGGTGGTGTCCATTACATTAATCATGATTCTAAAATTTGACCTATTCAAGATGAAACCATACATTCCTTGGTTGGTTTTCATGGATGAGGTTGCTTTTGTAGATAAAAAATTCTTGAAATTTCCCCGTAATAGCATTGTGCACACCATTCTGGACATTGGATACAAGTCACGGGTGTTGCATGGAAGATTTTCTCTTGACCATATCTAGCCTACTCTAGTAAGACCCATGTTGCCTCATGGTGATTTATTATACAAGGTGTATTACAAGGAAAGGGAATCAAAACCCAATTCAGTCCTACCTTCCTCTTCTTCTATAGCTCCTCCTTCTCAATATGTTATTTTGTTGCAGCGTGCTCCATCCTTTGATCCTTCATTGGGGACTAGGGACAAACCAACACTTCCAATTAGACCTAATCATTCCTCTAATACTTCACAACCTCTAGTAGTACCTCTTGTTCCTTTAAATATGCAATGAAAGAGAAAAGAAAAGGTAATTGTGTTGTAGAAGTTAAAGTCCCATATTTTTTAGCTTCTCATTCTTCCAACTATCCCTCACCCTACTTTTTATGGCAAGAGTATGCATTCTTGTTCAAGAGGTCCTTCATGTGTAGCATCTACACATCAACCTCTGAGGGCTTGTATTCCTCCTCCTACTCCCAAAGCATAGAAAGAAGAGGCATCCATGGCTACAACTATGGCTCTTATGTTTGTATCACCTCGTGTTTCATCCATAGAGCCTCCTCTTTCACTGATAAAATTCATGAAGATATCTCTACCTATGGAATAGGATGTTATGGATTCTTCTTAGGCTTCCATTCTTGATCCCCATCTTCATTGGAACTAGGTTGTGTGTGAGGGAAAGTTTCTTTAGTGGATGGTGGCTCAAGAATGTGATATTATGTAGAATATTGTGTTGGCAAGTTGGATGTGATGTCATTGATGGCAACATATCAGTGAGATTGATCAAAAGGATTGGTTGTTTCATTCCAACATATATGCTGACAGTTTAGCCAGTGGTCTAGGATGCTCAAAGGTCTGGTGTGGATCAATTTTAGCACATGAGGAGGCGCGCACCTCATGGGATGATGTTGAGGTTTTCTACTTGGTCTATGTCAAGTTTCAATGGTTAACATGAAGATATAAATGTGCTATGAGGCCAGATGTTGAGATTGGCAGATAGTAAAATGACAGAGTCATAGAGATTGGTTCGGTGAGAATGCTCAGGTTGATTTTTTTGGTTACACATCTAGGATTTTTTTTGTGACATGTTGAGGTGTCCTCAATTAAAAGGGTTTGTGATCCAGAGGTTTGCAAGGCATTTTTAGTTGTTACAGTTGCTGGTGATTGTGTTCTTGAGGTCCAACATAAGAGATGTTGGTAAATCTGACAGTATGGATGAGTTTGGATGTTTTAGAGCTATTCATGATGTGTTTAAATATTCTTGGATTTTGTGTCTAATGAGTTGGCGGTCCCCGTGGACTAAGTTGATCAGGTTGGAGGATTTTTTGGTCGGTGATGATATTTCTTATATTTTTGGCTGACTTGACTAGTAAATCATTTTGTGTAAGTTCAAGGCATAATTTGTGAACGAGTTATGAACTCAAGGTGGTTGATAAGGATCGTGGCTATGTTTTGGCTATCAAAGATGGATTTGAAATTTGGCATGTGAATTTCAGTTTGGAATTGGAGTGGTGTCAACCTTGCTTATTTGTCAAGGTTGATGATATAAATTGCATCTGGGGTTATTGCGTATGTGCGGATGTGTTAAATCGATTGGGAAGCAATTTGCATATCGATAAGAGATCAGATTGTTCAACAAAGAAAAGATAGAGAAGGTTTGAATACAGATTTGCAGTGTGCTACATTAGAACTGACTTAGATATGTGTTAGATGTCATCATACATTTCAAAAAATTCTCATATCATTGTAGTGATCTTGTAAGGCAGTGAGCCTTCTTTTCTTTGGGTTGTATCCCATTTACATTTAAGCAATGAGCTCTAGGCAATGTGCCTGAATTCAAGTGCATTTCCTATATTTGTAATAATTTTATACTTCTAACAAGGTATTTTCTTATTGTGTGTAATCAGCCCCACCATGGCTTTTCCCCTAACAAGGTTTCCACGATAAAAATTTATGTCAAGTGTTGTGAATGTGTTTCTGATATTTGCATGCATGTTTATTTTGGAATCAGAAATAAGGGTTTAAATATCTAAAGGGTAGAAGAAGTTTATAATTAGAGGAACAATTGATTCACCCCCCTCCCTCTCAGTTGTTTGTTTCCTTATTTCCTACAAATGGAGGAATAGTCTTTTGTTTCACCTCTTCGGTCTTCTTCTATTTTGATTCTAGTTTTTACTTATCATTTTGTTTCTTCTCCTACTTCTTACTTTTTCTTAGATCCTTCTTCTATATCCTTTGGGAGATGCTAATGGACCTCACCCCAAAAGGGAAAAGGTGTTCATTTCTCCTTATTTGGAACCACTTCTTATCACCTTTTCCTAATATTCCTTTGTTTGTGTAGTCAATAGACATGTTTCACACGAAGGTCATGTCTAGCATGACATTATTTTCTACATTTGACTATTTGCAAGCTCTTCATTCTACCTTCCCTAAGGTCCCTCAACTTTTCATGGTTGATGTGAGTATTTCACATCAACAATATAAGTGTAAGTTTGAGCAAGGCCTCGTACCCGAGTTCCACCATGAGAAATCTCCTCCATCTACTAGCATGTCTTATTTTGTCCTTGTATTTAAGTAGGTTTCTCCTTCTTCGTAGTTTGTCACTACGCCTCTTCCAAAGATCGACACTGAGGCTCTTATTCCATAGCCTATAATTAATTCACTTCACTCATCCTCTAATAATTGTATGTTTGACTCTTCGGAGGACCTTCTGGCACTACCAACTATCTTCACAAGATAGTTTACACTCGACTTGCAAGGCTCATTGATGAGAATGTTGAGGTAGCCTCACACATAGCCTAGACCATTGTCCCTTTATAAGATTGCCCTTCTTTTCCCTATGATCAAGAGTGGGAGGAGAGAAATTCTTTGTTGGACATAGTTGACTAGGGTGGTACCCTTTATTTATTTAGATTAGATTTTGCATATTTTTTTGCCTTCCCCTATACTTGCCTACATATGTTTATGTTCTCTCCTGGAGGACCTAAGATACTATTATAGGTACCTAGATATAAGGGAAAAAATATTTCATGCACTTCTTCTATTTGTATCATTATTCTTCTCTGTGTCATGATTTTTTTTCAACTTTGGGGATGATGCATAGTGTTGAAGCATTTATGCCTCTTTCATGTTGACTCAAATTTTTATTTACTTTCATGTGCTCCTTCACCACTTCAAACATTTGACAATATAGTGATGATTCATATATAGTTACACATCATGAATCCTATTGAGGCCAAATACTAGAGCCCTTTGTCTCTTATATATTTCTTGTTGATGTTGTGGGTGTTTGTGTTATCTTTTGTGAAATAGCATTCCATGAATACATCTTGTGTGTTTCATGAGGAAACATCTCTTCTCCTTAAAATGAACCATGCTCATTTGCATAGCACAAATCATTCTAAGTAGGGCTATCATACTCATATTACGGTATCCTTATCTCCTATTTCTCTTTCATATTTTGGAAATATGTTTGCATATAGTTGTCTTACTATTATCTAGCATGGGGTCATCTTGCTGGACTTTGACTATATACATGTTTGTCTCTTTTATGTGATTGTTTTGCACCACAGTTTGCAAGTCATGGGCTGATTGGATTGTCATATGGACTCTAGTATAGCACAACTTGCTAGTCATACTTGTTAGCGTTGTCTTATGTCTAAGTAATTTTTGTGTCTAACTTTTGCTTTTTCACCTAACATGTTTATCTATGACTAACATGTTTTATGATGATTCTATAGCTCAACATTTTTATGTAGGATCGACTTAGATCTCGTTCCTATGGGTAACTCTAACATGTTTTATGATGATTCTATAGATCAAAATTTTTATGTAGGATCGACTTAGATCTCTTTCTTCTTTTGTCCTTGTATTTAAGCAGGTTTCTCCTTCTTTACAGTTTGTCACTATGCCTCTTCCAAAGATCGACACTGAGGTTCTTATTCCATAGCCTATAATTAAGTCACTTCACTCATCCTCTAAGAATTGTATGTTTGACTCTCTGGAGGAGCTTCTGGCACTATCAACTATCTTCACAAGATAGTTTACACTCGACTTGCAAGGCTCATTGATGAGAATGTTGAGGTAGCCTCACACATAGCCAAGACCATTGTCCCTTTATAAGATTGTCCTTCTTTTCTCTATGATCAAGAGTGGGAGGAGAAAAATTCTTTGTTGGACATAATTGACTAGGGTGGTACCCTTTATTTATTTAGATTAGAGTTTGCATATTTTTTTGTCTTCCCCTATACTTGCCTACATATATTTATGTTCTCTCCTGGAGGACCTAAGATACTCTTATAGGTACCTAGATATAAGGGAAAAACTATTTCATACACTTCTTCTATTTGTATCATTATTCTTCTCTTTGTCATGATTTTTTTTCAACTTTGGGGACGATGCATAGTGTTGAAGTATTTATGCCTCTTTCATGTTGACTCAAATTTTTATTTACTTTCATGTGCTCCTTCACCATTTCAAGCATTTGACGATATGGTGATTATTCATATATAGTTACACATCATGAATCCTATTGAGGCCAAATACTAGAGCCCTTTGTCTCTTATATATTTCTTGTTGATGTTGTGGGTGTTTGGTTATCTTTTTTGAAATAGCATTCCATGAATACATCTTGTGTATTTCATGAGGAAATATTTCTTCTCCTTAAAATGAACCATGCTCATTTGTGTAGCACAAATCATTCTAAGTAGGGCTATCATACTCATATTACGGTATCCTTATCTCCTATTTCTCTTTCATATTTTGGAAATATGTTTGCATATAATTTTCTTACTATTATCTAGCATGGGGTCATCCTGCTAGACTTTGACTATATACATGTTTGTCTCTTTTATGTGATTGTTTTGCACCACAGTTTGCAAGTCACGGGCTGATTGGATTTTCATATGGACTCTAGTATAGCACAATTTTCTATTCATACTTGTTCGCATTGTCTTATGTCTAAGTAATTTTTGTGTCTAATTTTTTCTTTTTCACCTAACATGTTTATCTACAACTAACATGTTTTATGATGATTCTATAGCTCAACATTTTTTTATGTAGGATCGACTTAGACCTCTTTCCTATGGGAAACTCTACACAATTAGAAGGCTTTAGTTTTCACCCTGATGAATGTACCATGTGCTAGCATTTCAAAAAAATGTGTGATCATATTACCCAGTGAAGCATTATAGTAGTCATGTTACGACGGTGTAATGCCTCAATCGATCTACACTAGCATTGGTAATCATTCAACCTTGCTAGTATGGGACTCAAAGCTCTTCCTTTTTCCTCCAAGAATAAGATTTGAACTTCATTCACTTCATTCTTGAGATATTCTTGAAATCTCACCTTCTTGAACTCTCATACTCACAACAATATTGTAAATTAAATGTGGTGTATATGGAATACAAATCATTGGTAATCATTCAACCTTGCTAGTATGGGACTCAAAGCTCTTCCTTTTTCTTCCAAGAATAAAATTTGAACTTAATTCACTTCATTCTTGAGATATTCTTGAAATCTCACATTCTTGAACTCTCATACTCACAACAATATTGTAAATTAAATGTGGTGTATATGGAATACAAATCATGTTTGTGTTGGAAGTGTGTATATAGAACTATTGTTTATTAGAGTTGTAAGATGACCTAATGTGAAATAATCAAGCTTTGAAATTTATGCATCTGAATTGTATACACATTCTTGTTTATATAAAAATTTATGTTGATTGCATCACGTGTAAATTGAACTTATATCATATGCATGGAATATAAATCAATGATAAAAATACCATTCAATCCTAATGCATGAGCACACGACATACATCATACAACTTACATTTGCATGTGTAATGTAATCATAACATAAATTTTATATGCACAATAACATGTATACAAGTCAATTGCACAAATTGTGATATTGCTATCAGAATTTAACTGTGTAGTTTTTGAGTCAAACTCATTGACCCATAATTCATGAGTAGTGGTTCAACATGAACCCATCTCTCATGAGAATGAATGGAACACTTAGCACTCTTTGGATCTAGGTGATGCTAAGTGCTAAGTGTTCCATTCATCACCTAGATCCAAAGAGTGCTAAGTGTTCCATTCATTCTCATGAGAGATGGGTTCATGTTGAACCACTACTCATGAATTATGGGTCAATGAGTTTGACTCAAAAAATACACAGTTAAATCCTGATAGCAATATCACAATTT
>MU223796.1:78387-92276 GCA_018584345.1 Thuja plicata
TATATATATATATATATATTCAAGTGGTTATATAAAATTCTTGAGATGATTGTATCACATGTAAATTAAATTTCTATAGTGTATGTCATGTGCATTAGGATTGAAAAGTACTTATATCATTGAGTTATATGTGACTAATTTGTATTTCATACACGCCATACAAATTCAATTTACACATGTGATGTAATGATACCATGAATTTCTATAAACAAAAATGTATACAAGTCAATTGCATAAATGTCAAATCATATTAAAGTTATATTATGTGGCCAATGTGTAGATGTGCATAATACTTTTACATTGGTGTTACATCAATGTGTACATAAAGCTACTTCTTATTAAATTTTTATGGCAACCTATAATGTGAATTAGATTTTGACATTTATGCAATTGACTTGGATATATATATATTTTTGTTTATATAAAATTTATGTCATAATTACATCATATGTGTAAATTGAGTTTGTATGCATTAGGTTTGAATGGCATTTGTATCATTGACTTGTATGTGACTGATTTGTATTATGCCATATGCACCATACAAATTCAATTTATACATGTGATGTAATCAACATAAATTGTATATAAAAAAGAGTGCATAGAAGTCGATTGCATAAATGTCAAAACATAATTAACATTAGGTCCCCATACAACTTAAATAAAAAATAGCTTTATGTACACACTTTATGCAATACATAATTTTACTAAAAAGTAATGTTATGTACTCACTTGATGCAACACAAACATAAAAGTATTATGCACATGTACATAATGGCCACACAATAGAACCTTGATATGAATTGCTATTTATGCAATTGACTTGTATACATATTCTTGTTTTATATAAAACTTATGTTATGATAATTATATCACATGTAAATTGGATACAAATCATTCACATCTGAATCAATAATATAATTATATTTCAATCCCAATGCACAATGACCACACAATACAACCTTGGTATAAATTGACTTGTTTATATATTCTTGTTTATATAAAACTTATGTTATGATGATTATATCACATGTAAATTGAATTTGTATGTTGTATATGGAATACAAATCAATCACATCCAACTCAATGATATAAATTCAATTCAATCCCAATGCACACAAGCACACAACATACACCATAAAAATTCAATTTATACATGATGTAATCATAAAATAAATTTTGTATAAACATGAAAATGTATACAAGAAAATTATATAAATGTCAAAACCTAGTTCATAATAGGTCACCATACAACTAAATACTAAAGAGTACATTTATATACACACTTGATGCAACACAAACATAACATTGGCCACACAATATAACCTTAATATGAATTCATATTTATGCAATTGCATTGTAGACACATCTATGCAATTGCATTGTAGACATATTCTTGTTTATATTAAATTTATGTTATGCTTACATCACATGAGTAAATTAAATTGGCATAGCGTATATGGAAAACAAATCAATCGCATACAACTCGATATAAATACCATTAAATCCTAAAGCACACAAGCACAAAACATACACCATACAATTTCAATTAACACGTGATATAATTATAACATACTTTTATATAAATAAGACTATGTATACAATTCAATTGCATAAATATCAAAGCCTAATTCATATTAGGTTACCATACAACTTCAATAAAATGTGGCTTTATGTACTCTTGATGTGACACCAATATAAAAAGTATTTTGCACATATACACATTGGCCACGTAAGACAACCTTAAAATGAATTGACATTTATGCAAATGAATTGTATACATATTATTGCTTCTATCAAGTTTATGTTATGATTACGTCACATGTACATTGAATTTGTATGGTGTATATGGAATGCAAATCAATCACATACAACTCAATGATATAAATGTCATTCAATCCTAATGCACATAAACACACAAGCACATAATATACACCATACAACTTCAATTTACACGTGATGTAATCATGAGATACATTTTATATAAACAAGAAATTCATACAAGCAAATTGCATAAATGTCAATGCCTAATTCCCATTGCATTGTAGACACATTTATGCAATTGCATTGTAGACATATTCTTGTTTATATTAAATCTATGTTATGGTTAGATCACATGAGTAAATTAAATTGGTATAGCGTATATGGAAAACAAATCAATCGCATACAAATCGATATAAATACCATTAAATCCTAAAGAACACAAGCAGACAACATACACCATACAAATTCAATTAACATGTGAAATTATATCATACTTTTATATAAATAAGAATATGTATACAAGTCAATTGCATTAATATCAAAGCCAAATTCATATTAGGTCACCATACAACTTTAATAAAATGTGGCTTTGTGTACTCTTGATGCAACACCAATATAAAAAGTATTTTGCACATATACACATTGGCCACATAAGACAACCTTAAAATGAATTGTAATTTATGGAAATGAATCGTATACATATTCTTGCTTCTATCAAGTTTATGTTATGATTACGTCACATGTACATTGAATTTGTATGCCGGTGCATATGGAATGCAAATCAATCACAACTTCAATTTACACGTTATGTAATCATGAGATACATTTTATACAAACAAGAAATGCATATAAACAAATTGCATAAATGTCAATGCCTAATTCCCATTAGGTCACTATACAACTTTAATGCAAAGTAGCTTTATGTACACACTTGATGCAACACCAATATAAAAATTATTTTGCGCATATACACATTGGCCACACAATACAACCTTATTATAAATTTTCTTTTATGTCATTGAAGTATATACATAGTCTTATTTCTATCAAATTTATGTTATGATTACATCACATGTAAAACTGAAATTGTATGGTGTATGTGTAATATAAATCAACCACCTACAACTCAATGATATAAATGTGATTCAATCCTAATGCACGCGCACACAACATATGCCATACAACTTCAATTTACAAATGTGATGTAATCATAAGATAAATTTATATAAACAAAGAATATATACAAGTCAGTTGGATAAATGTCAAAGCCTAATTCACAACACTAATATAAATAGTATTTTGCACATATATGCATTGGCTCCACAATACAACCTTATTACGAGTTAGCATTCATGCAAGTGAATTGTATACATATTCGTGTTTGTATTAAATTTATGTTATGATTACATCACATGTATATTGAATTTGTATAGTGTATATAAAATCCAAATCAATTCCACACAACTCAATAATATAAATGTCATACAATTCTAATGCATACGAACACAACATATCTCATACAACTTCAATTTACACGTAACGTAATCATAAGATAAAATTTATATAGAAAAGAACATGTGTATTAGTCAATTCAATAAATGTCAAAGCCTAATTCACATTAGGTAACTATACAACTTTAACAAGATGTAGCTCTATGAATACACTTGATGCAACACCGATATAAAATTTAATTATCACATATACACATTGGTCATACAATACAATATTTTGATGAATTAACAATCATGCAATTGAATTGTATACTTATTATTGTTTGTATCAAATTTATGTTATGATTACATCATGTGTAAATTGAATTGTATGGTGTATATGGAATACAAATCAATCACATACAACTCAATGACATAAATTTCATTCAATCCTAATACACGCATGCATACATCAACTTTAATTTACACATGTGATGTGTATACAAGTAAATTGCATAAATGTCAAAACTTAATTTACATTAGGTCACCATATAGCTTTAACAAAAAGTAGCTTTATATACACACCATAGAGAGTATACACATACATATTGGGCACACAAAATAAACTTAATATGAATTATCCTCGTATACATGACATACAACTCAATCACATATAACTCAATGATATCTATATCATATACCATACAAATTCAATTCACAAACGTGATGGAATCATAACATAACTTACATTTAAACAAGGGTGCATCATGTCAAAGCTTATGTCACATTAGCACACCATACAACTTCAATGAAAATCAGCCGTATTTACACATCATAGAGAGTGTTATGCACCAAAATCAATTTAATCCATAACATTCAACCCTACTATGAACTAGACCAATTTACATTTCATATTAATCCATCACATGTACACAACTTAATGACGTATATACTACAATGCTAATGTACACAAACACTCTAAGCACGTGTTTCACACTTCATGCAACACCATACATGTATGTCATGCAATCTTTGCACTAAATTAATTCATCCCTAATGTGCACAAGTTCATCATACACACTATGAAATTTCAGCACATGTTAAACATACACATTATTCATCTCAAAAAATAACAGATTATAAAATTTAAATATAGTAAATAAATACTTGATATTTATAATAAAAATAGGCAATTATAGTATTTTTATATCTAATATATATAATATATATCAATAAAGTTTACATATATAACTTATAGAATGTCCTTTCAGCTTCTTAACTCTCCTTCCAATAATTGTTTTCTCAAAACATTCTTCAAGATTTGATATTCACATAAAAGGGCTAAACAATAAAAATAATTATTCATGTCTTGTTATTTATTTTCCTGGCTATTTACTTCTATAGACTTCAACTAAACATATGCTCTATTAGGAGAAAGTCTATTTGTATTACATTTAAAAAAAAATACAATTACTTTATGAAGTAGTTACAAATATTACTTTAAGAAAATAAACTACCATCCACAACAAATAATATATATGATCAATTTTTAAAAAAATAAAAAATAAAATAATAGTAATAGAAAAATAAAAGAGACACTTTCAAAGATGTCCATGGCCATCTTAAGAGTTTTTGGAGGGATATTTCTACCCCTCCTAAAAAAAGTATATCTTTATTAATTTTAATTGTTGAGACAATAAATATAAATAATCAATTTAAATGAAGTGTGTTCCCAACTCTTGAATTTCCAAGCTCTTCAAATCCTCCAATGACTTCTGTGCACTCCATGTTCAAGCATCCTGCATATTACACCATAATAAACCTGTAATCCTGTAATCAACATTAGTGCAAACTCATGAAACAAACCTGATTGAATTCATTGAAAGACCAAAAGTGAAGAACTTGCATCTCTGCTGGAATCTTTCCTTCCAGATTATTGTAGGAATCTTTCCATTCTTGCTGCTAATTTCTCCAGCTCTAAAACATGAAGATGACTGCGGTAGGATAGATCCTGTATCTATCAGCTGGGAAAGTTTTGATATCCAACTTGGTATATCTCCAGCATCTAAGATCTCTAAATTACAACAGTTGGAAAGACTGGAAAATTTTCCTTCGGCATGTAGTCTGTACAGCCATCCCATAGCAGTGGGGATTGGGCCAATTTGCAGTATCTCATATCAATGAAGTGCAGATTATGAAGAGAAGATATGTGTTCCTCAGACTCTTTATCACTGCTGGTGAATTTGAATAGTTCTGATTGAACTCGTAGGAATCAAGTCTTATAGAGTGCAACGCACTGATACTTTAAGAGATGAAGATGGGATTGTGTCTTGGACAACTTTGATGGAATGGATACCAATCAAGAAGTACATTGCATATTTGGATCTTCAGCCAAAAACGCAAATCAAAAGAATAAACATGAAAGACGGGATGGAAAGAGAACTTACAAAGTTATGACAAACCAAGATTCAAAGCAAGCATCAATATTGTTAGATATGGTGTACAATATTGTTTAGCTTATTATCAAGGATATGAAGCAGCTCGTTAATGCCTAATCGGTGGGTGCTCCGGTGTTTTAAAGCTTCTTTCCAGTATACATGTAAATTATGGCAAATGATTTTGGAGCTCTCTGTATCTAGTCTGTATTCTGCCTGAACACTTCTCGTCAATCTCAATCAGGATGCACAGCCTCAGCATGTGAAAACAGTGGGAAGAATAGGTCTCTTGTCATTTTCACCTCTCCCGTGCTCACATTTGTAGTTGTTGCTAACTGCCTAACAATGTCTCAGAAAAATAGGAAAACCTTTTTAATGTCTATTGCAGTAAATGCTAATGTTTTAGTAGGAGCAGTGATCCTTTTTAAACCTTGCACCAAATGGCGCCTTCCACTTGATGATGTGTTTTACAGGTAGGCGATTTTTGCTCAAATGTAACATTTGTCTATCTAGGGTCAAAAGCCTGATCCTCATCTTCCCAATCTTGGAGTTCATTAGCAAAGATCCCTTCTGATATTGGAGAGTTGAGTACGCTCATTATTTTTAACTTTTCAGTGGTTTGCAGTGTCAAACTTTAGTTACTTTGCTTAATCTCAGTGGGAATTTATTTGAGAAATATTGGTTCCTACCTGTGGTGGTGTTGACATGGTGCAACCTGGTTATTGTAAACAAAATACTACATTAAAAAAAATTATTCTCTCCCTGTTATACTTGGTTTTCTTGCTATGAGTTGACCATAAACATCATCTCCTTCTACCTTTGCATTCCATTGTTTCATCCCATATCCGACGAATTAGAAAGGAAGGTCTCGGTAATTTTTTAATACATTATTTTATTTATAAATTTGTTTTAAAGATTTTATATCATTCACAAATTCGTTTTGCTATTCAATATGAAAACCCAGACTTAAATCTATATTGATTTCAAATCTCAGCACTTGATTTTAGAAAACTCTACAATTTGCTGGAGTTATTCTCAAAAGTTTCTGTTGTGAAGTTTACAGGTGAATTCTATTGCCTATAAATCCTATGGGCCTTTAGTGGACGTTAAATAAAAGCAATAAACAAATTTTAGAAAGGGTTTTGTATGACCAAAATTCATCAATGAAATGACATTCCCATTATCAATATTTGAAAGAAGCTAAAATTGAATCAGTAGTTGGTTACAATGGTCTACAATAAAAAAATTACATATGAAAAATAAATAATGTAAAATTTTTAGGGTAAAATGGAATATCTAAAGAGAAGACACTTGATGGGATTATTGAAATGGACCTGTACATGTAAATGTCTTTGTCGTGGCTTAAGTGCCTTTTGCAGAGATAGCTATCACTTAGAAATTTAGTAGGAGGAAATTCTGGAGCATTGGAACAGCTTGGAGGAGGCAGAAATTCAACATCCCATAAATCCTGGCACCTCCTTGTAGGAGAATGAACAATTTCACTTTCTAAACTGCAATGATTATACATATGCTTTGTGCTGGATTTTGGTCCATGAGATGTAACACGGGTATAACTTTCAGAATGCTCCATTCCAGTCTGCGATGAGTGTTTTCCATGACATTGCTTTAAGGGAAAACTTGAGGGGGGCTTTGAAGAATTCGACTGGGAACTAGATAATTTCAAGTGGGCATGAACAGAATTTAGGATGAGAGGATATAATCTGCGCTTTTGGGGGAAGCTAACTGTTTGTGAGCAGTTAACAGATTTTGATTAGGACCTATCACAATTTTGAGCTGTGATCCAAGCAGGAGCCCTCTACTATTAGTAAGAGCAGACCAACCATTGTTGACCTTATTGTTTCTGCTGTGCTACTGTGGAGGGCTGCAACAATTCCTAGATCAATTCCCTCTAAGACTCTAAGTCCCTCTTCTCCCATGGCCTTGGAGACATACACTGCAAACCTTCGAGGCCAGACCTTGGGGATCTGACCTGTTTTTTATACCAAAATGCTTGATAACCAGAAACTCAATTACTATTGAAAGACGTTGCAACAGTAACTCAATTGCTCTGGAAAGACATTTGCAGCAGCTGCACAGCTTCTACAGAAAAACATTTACAGTATCTAAACGATTGCTATGTAAATCTGACATCCACAGTTAAAGGACTGCTATGGAAACATGTTTCGGCAGTTACATGCAGTTGAAAAAACCAGGCTATATCAGTACATAGTTTTGTGGTTATCTCATAGGGGAGTTGTTCAAAGGCAAAATAACCAATTTTATTTATTGACTTAAACCTATTTTAGCAGAAATGAACTCTTCAAAAAGGGAAGCGGCATAAAATTGTTGTGAATAGTGTAATGTCGATGTAGAAAAGACAAAAGAAATACACCTATAGTTTGATTTGGCATGATTGCTTTAGTGGAAAGTTTCACAGCATGCACACTCCGAAATTGATGAAGATGAGAAATGAGAAGGATACAGAGGGTTAATATGGAAGGTGAAGAGTCACATCCAACACTAAGTGCCCCATCATTAGATAGGTTTTTGGAATCATTTGGCAGGGGAGAAGGGTGGAAAAGGGGAATCAGGCTAGAGGTAGATACGCTGTTGGTTTTGATCTATAGCCGTGATAATGTCTATTGTAATATTAACATCTAATTTTAATAGCTGAAGGAGAGGCATTCAGTAATTGTAGTAGTTAGAGTTGTATTGTCAGTAGTGTCTGCGTTGCAGAGATAATGTCCTCCTGCTTACTTGAGTGTAGCATATTAGTTTTGCAGCAATAGCCTTTTTTGTTGGTCATTCTATGCTGTTTTAATTTCTCTTATTTAAGATAGATGAAAGTTGAATAGTATATAAGGTAAAACCTCTCTTCAAATCTCTAGGAAAAGGCCCCTAACTTCTAGATTCTAAACCACTCCTAAAACCTAAAACAATAAATAAGCTTACAACTATGCACCTTCTACAAATTTTGCATAAAACCAAATAATTTGAAAGCAAATTCGACCCATCTTTTTTATCTTAGAGGTTTGAACTCAGCTCTATGATGGCCACATTGCACTTGGAGGGCATTGCCTATGATTAGTGGCACCACGGTCTGGTTGCACAAGGGCATGACCTTGTGCAAACTTTTTGATGATTTAAGTCATAAAATCCAAGACACAATTGAGCAAAAGGATTTCGAAGAGTATTTCGAAGAGTTTGTCGAAATCAAGCAGCATTCCTCTGTAGATGCATATGTGGTAGAATTTTAGAGAGTTGCAGTTATGTTACTTAACATTTTAGAAAAGAGGACCACTTTCCTCTTTTTGGGTCTGTATAATCCACTTAAGGGTCTAGTTAAACCCTTTGCAACATACTTTAGGGAGCTATTAAGAGGGATTTGACACTTGATCTTTCCATATTAACGAACAAATTCTTGTCTAAGGGCAATTTTCAGGGAGGAGGATTTACTTCACAAAGAAATAATCATCAACCCATTGTGGCAAAATGATTGACGAGTAGACTAAAAATGAGCTCAGAAAAAAAAAATATGTGCTTCTTATGTAGGGAGTCTTGGGGACTTGGTCACAGATGCCTTGGCAAGAGCCAATGCAGTATATTGAGTGATGTTATATAAGGAGATTAAAGTTGATGAGCTAGAACTACTACAAGCAATAGGAAAGCAGAGTATCATTTTCAAGTTTGAGATAGAACCTGTAGGCATTTGCAAATTCACTTATAGTTCTCTTAGGAACATCATTATAGCATCCATTCAAGGTTAATGGGGAGCTATCAGACAACTAGTTACCGTTTTTATTGATGATGGGGCTCTCCACAACTTCATTGATGAAGGCCTAGGGATAAGAAAGGATTGAGAATTGAAGATTTTATCAGATTCAATGTCATTGTGTCAACTTGAGTTATCCCTTGGTGATAATAACATGTGTGACGATTTCTATGGTAGGACTAGGGAAGCAAATATATGGACCTTGGAGTATATAGATTGCATTCCCTTGGAAAATTTTCCCATATCTATTAGTCCACGGAATTGAAGTTCAAATCTCAAGGGAATGACAAGATACTTAAGGGCATACTCAAGAGGTCATATTAAATGGTCACATCTAGGAGTATGGAAGGGACTCTCTATAAGGAACTAGTCTCGTAAGCAAATAGTTGCTTTGTATTAAAACACATGCTAACTTTATCAGAATAGCATCTATAAGGAACTAGTCTCGTAAGCAACTAGTTGCTTTGTATTAAAACACATGCCAACTTTATCAGAATAGCATGCAGAATATCATGGACAAGTATAGTCTGGTGTTAGTGACATGCTTCTAGGATGGCATTGGATAAGAGATCCAACAATTTATAGAGTTGGGCTATAATTCAATCATAATCATAGCCTCCAGAAAATGTCTTGATATCCCATGAAGTTAGACTTCTAACTCCTGAATCTGAGGCTGCCTTTGGACTATTGAATCCTATGAAAATCCTAGAAGTGTTGAAGAATTTGGGTTTATCTTCAGAGTGGTCTGATCAATCGGATGGGTATTCAAGATTCAAATGAAGCTTGTTGTGTGTCTTCTGGACAGGCCTAAATACACTCTGTGATCTCTATGCAATCAACTCTCTAATTTCGAGGTCTGCCCTAGAATCTTCCCCGTGTCATTCCTTATGGATTTATCCCAATTCTTTAGGTACTGATCTGTAAATCTAAAGCACACATATTTGGTATAACTTAGGGACCACAAAATTGTTGCTCTCATTGAATTCAGTTCAAATGACAATCAAAGAATATCGACTAGAATGTTTAGCGACATCGATTGTTGTTGTATTGCACAAGAAACGTGACCAACACTTGCAGCAACAGTTAAGAGGAAAAAAAATAAAAAGAAAGGAAAGCATAAAGCATTTTGAGGTCTCTATGCAATTGACTCTCTAATTTGAGGTCTCCCCTAAAATTTACACCAAGTCATTCCTTGTGTTCTATCCTCATTCTAAGGCTACTGATCTGTAAAATCTAAAGCACACATATTCGGTATAGTTTAGAGGCCACAAAAATCAAAATTACTGTTCTATTTGAATTCACTTCAAATGACAGTCAAGAATGTTTACAGAACAATACTTAGCAACATTTAAAAGCAAACCAAAATGAAAAGAAAAGAAAGAAAAAAATATATTGAAGACAAAAATTTATCATGGCATTCTGGTACAGCTGGGTTTTAAAAAGAAGAAAAAGTAGGCTAACCTCATCCTCTTCATCTCTTCTTTTCCTTTCTTTGATCTATTATTTTCCTTTATTCAACATCCCATCACATCACGGTTGTGCCTATGTCAATAAACAATATTCAATATCACACTCAAATTATCAAATATGTAACTGATAATATCAAATTATAGCAATGAAAATATAATCAAAATGGGAGGAGCAGAGCATGGACCTCTCCCTAAAGGAAAAATCCAGCTAGTGGGATGAAGTCATTATCTCTCTTGCCAATTTAATTATGTAAACCCTTGAGTGCTGTAAAGCCCTATTTATAATATACTAAGATTTTACATCATACTAAACCATTCAATGAAATAGAGCGACCCTAATTTGACAAGCGTTTGTAACAGAGTATAAAAAATATAAATCAAGCTAGTAAATATTGGCTTATATTACAGACGAAAGAACTATTTAAGCTTATAAAGCACAAAATGATAACAGGTTGTCCACAATGCCTAAATTCTGAAATGAGGTTATCTGGACTTGTGAGATATACCTGATTGATCACAACCAGCTCACTATCAAGCCCTTTAACCATGAACCAAGAATATCGAATATCATTGCATGGTGAGACTGTACATCAAAACAAGGAACATTTTAATTCAATCAAAAGAGAGACAGGGGATGGAAAACTAAAAGCCTAAAAAATTATGGCTGACCAACATTTAGAGAAAACAAAGAAACTATGCCTCTTAGGAAAATGTTTAGCTCAAATTGAGAGAGAAACTTCAAACACACCTTAGTTTCTAAATCTTTCAACTGTTTTGGACACAACAATCCAGTACCAGTTCCCTCTTTCATTTTGCTTCACTGAGATTACTGTATGAATCTCCCAAATTGCCTCTAATTTTAGCTCTTTGATTTGAACCTCCTCTTGGGATTTTCATTCAGAGTTTTCCAGCCAACACTCCAACGACTAATGCAAAACACTTGTGCCTGATTTTGTTTGTATGAATCTCCCAACGGCTAATGGGATGAAGTTATGTAAACCCTTGAGTGCTTAGCTGGCATTACGTTCCACTCCAATGGAGAATTTTTTAAAAAGCACCAAATTTTCCTGAATATCTCAATTACCTAGCTGGCATTACGCTCCACTCCAACTGAATTTTGAAAAAAAAACACCGAAAAAACTAGTCTCCCAACGGCTACCCTCCATCTCTATGAAAAGTTCGATAGCCACCAATTTTAGCTCTGTTCTAAACCCTAGCAAATTCATAATTCTAAGAAGCTTTTGTTTTTTGGGAGGTTACTGGGTGTGATTTTTTTAGGCATGTTTGAAAAAAAATTCCTAATTTAGTTAGAGGTCAGCTGGAAAAAGTAAGATTAATATGTAGTTATAAAGTCATTATAAAGTTATAGTTATAAAGTAACATTAATTCGTTGGACTTCCTTAAATAGTTTAAGGAGTTTTAGTTTGAGTAACAAAATGCAATGTAATTGAAAACTTTGAAGAACTCAAAAAAAACATCATTATTCATGTATTTTATTGAGCAAATTTTGATGCTCTTGATATTTTTTGATATGTTTGGTATGTTATTAGAACATTGGAAAGGAGACTTTAGATCTCCTATGAGAATATGTTTTTGTGGAACTAACAATAGCAAGAAAACTTAACAATATGGACATTTTTGGCAGAGAGGATCTTATGTAAAATAAGTGTTATATATTTTTCATGTTTCAAAACTAAATGGTATGTTGGTTAAAGATTTGACATCAAAATTTGCATTTTTATCAAACATGACCATGTTAGTTTGTTTTCGAGTTTGTCAAATCATAGAGGGGCATAAAAAGCTAGCTTTATGGGAATATTTGTGCAACATTCATGTAAAAGGGCAAGAAACATGAAAGGTTTGAGTGAATATTATGTAAATGTTTCGATTGATTTATTTATTAGGGTGATTCATATTAAAATTAATTGCATGACATTGACGCTTCCATTGGTGTTGTTTATGATATTTATGACTTTTGTTGATTGACATAGAAGAGGTATTTTCAAAACCTTTTGATGGTTTGTCATATGTGTCGTACATTATCTTAATCAACCAATACTATATTACAATCGGAGAAATGTGATATAAGGAGTTATAAGTAAAGGTTTTTATTTCAAAAAATATAAGTGTATGTCTTAGAAGGTTTGGTTGATAAGGGAAATCTCTCATCTCATAAGATGTGAATGGTTTAATAATTACAAAGATCCTTGTGACTAACTCATTTATTTGATTGATAAGAAGAGAAATAACAATATAATTGGAATAATTTTGTCAGAGTTCCACAACCATTTGATTATCTCTTAGTGCTTCCCAATTTTATTGTGTATATATTTATTAGCATCGACATTTCATATCACACTTTGTAATCCATCATCATGATGTACAAGAGTGCAAGGAGTGTAAAAATGTGAATTGATGATGTACAAGAGTACAAGGTGATCCATCATCAATTCTTATTTTTACATCTCCTTGCACTCTTGTGCATCCTAATGATGGATCGCGGAGTATGACCCAACACGTCGTGTAATGAACCCCCTTTGGGACCTTACTTGATTTTTTCTTCAATTTCCCAATTAGATTTTGAATTGCACTCGGGGATGAAAAATTGTAATGTTTCATACTAGGAGAATACCAATCCCCAATAATTATCATATGGCACTATGTATTTAAATCATATTTAGAAATAATCACTGATTTATAATACATACTTATGCCTTAATTCCTTACTCCTCTCCTAATCACTAATCCTAAATTGGATGGTAGAATTATTGATCTCGGGTATGGAAACAGTCTACAAGAGGCTCCCTCGTGAACAAAGCCTGTTTTGGGAATCTTCTCCTCACTATGACCGATTTACACCTCTCCCTTCACAAACTCCCTACTCGCTTGGTCGTATTAGTGAGTTGTTAAGGAATTAACCAATTAGGTATTAATATCTTAAATACATGTTACAAATATAAGTATAAACATGACATAATGGATGTATAATTATGATTCTTATTATTACTAATATATATATATA
>MU223796.1:92326-124198 GCA_018584345.1 Thuja plicata
TATATATATATATATTAGATCATTCCTATAATTGGATATATTATATCATTTAGAAATATACCATAGAATATTCTATTATATGAATTAGAACATTCAAATATATAAATATAGTATATACTCTAGATATATACTTCACATATATCCACCATATAGGCATATATATATAGTTGCTAAATATATATAATGTAGTATAAATATAATTCTGATCAATTTGATTATCATATTGTATACACGTATTATTCTTATATATTAAATCATTCATATACACACATATACATATACATAATAATATTAAAGCATTCACACACACACACACACACACACACACACACACACACACATATATATATATATATATACACATAGGCATATACATATACATATAACTAACTCAGATATATGTATATATCAGATATAACCTTAGATCTTGTGTGTGTGTGTGTGTGTGTGTGTACACTTTAAACTATGATTTAATATCATAAACTAGACCTCTTTATAATTTGATGTACATATATATTATAGACTATGATTCCATATGCATACGATCCTCTTGCGATGAATACTCTTCATTTCCTATTTCTGCTTTTGATTCCTTTCTTGTGATCAAATATTGAATACCCTTATAATTCCCTATTTTCTAACAGTTTGATGATATAATAATATGTAAATCAATATTAAACTTTCCAGACCATATGTATTGTGTGTTCATTGATATTAGAATGGAACATAGCTATTCTCAAAGGTTGGAATATATTAGAATAGAATATATCGCTTAATATTAACTCCATATACTAACTTATCTAAACTCCTTCTTACTTATCTCCTCTTCCTTATTTCTTTGTATATTTATTGTCGTGTGACATGTATGTTGGAATAATGGAAGGGTGTGTACTGAGAGGGGAGGCGTGAATCTATACCTTTAAAAACTTTTACAAATTAAACCTTAGTACTCATTACTTGCATAATCGACCACTGTAGCTTTTCTACTTCATGCATGTAATATCATAGCATAAATGTAAATGCATGTAAACAAACATTGAAACATTCATGAAACTCATTTACACATGACACAAGTATTTGATCACGCAAAAACCCTAGTTAGAAAGTTAAAACTACGGTGGGGATGAAACCCATAAAGCTTCACTATCTGCAGAATGGAAGGTGCCTGTTAGGGCTATAAGTTGTGATCACTTCTGATGATCTTACTCTGTTAGGAGTAACATGTCAAACTTGCTAAGTCTACTCAATTAAGAGATTTTAGCAACACAATGTATGTGTGCACTCGGTTAAGAGATTTACAAAAAGACTGTTAAGTCCACCTTGTGAAAGGATTTTGTTGTTTGCTACAATTGTTAGAGAGGAACAAAATATATGACTTGATTGCTGCAATCTCAAATTTCTAATTACAGATCCATTAAGTACACAAAACATATCACCTTATTGTGATGGATAATACCTCTGTTCTGCTTAGTAGCCTTGTATGTAGTTCTTAATAAACTGAATTCTTCTTTATCTGTCCTTGTGCATGAAACTATCTGTCTGATCCATAGATATCCTTGGCGGCTACAATCATATCATTCTTGATTGATTATTACATCTATATACAAAATATTTTACCTAATTAGGTTTCACGCTTTTCTTGAAAATATCTAAGATCAATGGTTTAGAGCTTGACCTTGATCTCCTATTTTTCATGAATACAGTCAGTTAACTAATTACATCCACAATTAACACTTTTCTTGATCCACAAAAAATGGTTATCCAGCTAAGCAAAAAGTTGTTTTAAAGATTAAAGTGCTTTAGCTGACCTGTAGGTGAGATCCACTTTTTTTGGTGAAATGTTGTCTCTCGGTGTGTACTGGTGCTCGGTGATGTCTTCGTAGACTAGTGCTCAGTGATGTTGTTAAGTTTGTATACTGCTTGATTGATTGTGTTATTGCTCGATGTTCAAAAAATTTCAGTGATCACTACGCTTGGTGAGTGTTGTCGCTCGGTGATCATGACCGACCGACCAAAAATGTCTGCTTATATACTAATGACAACTTCTGATCCTTTATGGATTATCAATCTCTCCCTTTGTCATTAGTATCAAAAATTGATATGTACAGTATATACACCAAGTGTTTTACCTTTACAATGACTCCCCCTATGTGCATGCCTCAGTATGTACATACAATGTATGTACATGTTTCCCCCTTTTTTGAAAGTAATGAAAAAGATGTAGAACTTACAGCTTGTCAAATATGTGTGAATGAGATTGTTGAATGGCTGCCATCAGCTTGTCCCATTTTTCCTTCAAGTGCTCGAGGGTCATTTTCTCCAAAGTAATTTGAGCGTGCATGTCATATATGTTTTTTGTTACTGACATCTCTGGGGTGGAAATTAGAGCCTTTCTCGTAGTCATGTGTGTTGACAGCAATGTGAGATTCGGTAGTAACATGGCTTGTAGCTCGGTTACTTCATCTCTGATTTTTCTTTCTTTCTTTTGTATTTCAAGTCTTAACCATTTAGATTCAATAATCTTTTCATAATGTAGTTGGAATGCATTTGGCTCAATTGATAGACTTAGTGCACTAGCTTTTAGATTTTCATCTATCTCAGCTATTTGTTCACTATGCTCAGTAGTGAAGTTCTCTAGAGTGCACAACTTTTGAACTAAGGTAACTTCTTCTAAAATAAAAGGTTCTAATGTAGCTACTAGTTCAGAAATTTTCACCTTATTCTTTGCCACTCCTTGGTTGATTTTCTCGGTGAGTTTGTATTGACACTTCTCTTCTTCTCATTCCTCAATGACCTTCTCAATATCTACATTCTATGTTGTGATTACCTTGGTCAAAACTACAAGTTGATCAATAATGGGTGCAGTTTGATCAATCTTGGTGTTAGGAACTATTTGCAATAAAATCTCCTTTGTTGTTTCCAGGACTTGTGAATTTTTGTGTTCCTTTCTGAGCTTTTCATGTAGTGCTTTTCTTTTGCATAGCTCCCCATATCTTTTAAGGGACTCGGGATCAAGTGTTTTTGGATCATAGTTGGGTATGTCTATGATCTCATCGAGTGTGATGGAGGATTTTCTTCCTTTCTTGTTCTTCTTCTTCTTTTGAATGTTGCTTGAAGCAAGGGAATGAGGTAATATAGCAAGATCCTTTTATTGCTCAGTTTCTGTCGTTGATTGATTGGGAGGTGTGGTGCCTTGGCTAGGGTGCTCGGTTTGTTCATGTTGGTCGGTTGTAGACTTCTCTACTTCAAATTTTTCTTAACCTGAAACCTTGTCTGTCGCTCTAGTATTCTCAGTGGGTGCATCACTTGGTTTGTGCTCTCCACTGGTATTTGTCTTCTCTCTTTGTTCATCACCTTTGTCCATTGGTATGTTTTCTTTAGGCTCTGGTGGTGTCTATTGGGATTCAGTCATTACATTGATTGCTTGCATCAAGTAAGGCATATTACCTGGTACAAGTGTTTGTACAGCATCAGTAGTGTCCTGTTCATTTTTTGGCTCGGTGGAAATAGCGACATCTTCATCATCTTTGGCATCATCATCAGGGTCACCATGATTGATAGCTTGTATAGTTATGACTGGTGTTTCCCCTAATGATTTCAGTATATCATGAATCATCCATGACCTTACTTTATTCTATGGTTAAGTCAATAGGATTGACATCCTCGATGTCATTGATGAATATGTGCTCGGGGCTCGGTGTGGCCTCCTTCTCCTCAGTGTGAGAAGTCTCGATTAGATCTAGGACCTACTCGGGTGGATTAAAGATTTTATTCCAAATATTACTTCTCTCTATGTCAATATCTTCTAACTTGTTCTGCAATACTTTGTATCCTCTGGATTTTGCAAAAAATTTCTTGGCGTGCTCCTTCATTGTTGAGTCAATTTCTGCAACTATGGAATTGGGCATGAATATAACTAGGGATCTCTCTCTGATCTGTTTCTCTATGTGCAATGCATATGTCCATCTAGCTAATATCTTATCTTGTAGCTCCTGTGGAATTTGATTGCCAAATTGTATAAGTACATATTTGTAAGAAACCATCATCTTAATGATGGCCTCTTCTATTTTGTTCTGATCCTCGGTAGACAAAGTTCCCCATTGTCTAATCTTATGATGTACTAGACTGCCTGTGTTGACGATTGACTCTGCAACTTCATGAATTGTCTGTGGTATATTTTCCTTTTCTGCTCAGATTTTATTTTGTTCTCTTTCATCTTCTTCAGTATCATCCTTGTCTTCTCTTCCTCTTTTCAGTTGAGGCTTTAGGCTGTCTTTTTTGATATGTTCTTACAGTGCCTTTCTTTAAGGGTGGTGAGTCTACCTTTGTTTTTTTTCTCCTTGTTCTAGATGTAGCCGTTACTTCAGTAACTTTTTTTTCTTGGCCTGTGGTGGCTCTGCATTTGATTATGTAGAATCTTAATCACTTAACTCTTTACTTTCACCAACGGGTGTTTGTTCCTTAGTGATGTCTGCTGATTGTTCCAACTCTTCATCAGTTACCAAAAGTTTCTTCTAAAGTGATTTCACCATTCGTGTTTTCTTCCTTCCTATTTTCTTGACTTCTAAACCAATCTTAATCCTTGACTTGCCTTCCTCATATGTGCCAAATCTTCTTAAATATTTATCTTTTGGTTCATTCAGTAGGGCTTCAATACCTCTTGTAGCTAGATCTATGTCAATTTCATAGTCTAATGGTGGTAACCATGTTGTTCTTGGGTTTGCAGGTTTGATGAGTGTTGTGTCGGTGTTAACTACAAAAAATATCTCATCCTTGTATTGTTCAACTAACTGGGTAGGGATTCTCAACCTCTTCTGCATCCTATTCTTGAATGATGTAAAGTAGGCATCCAATAGAGGTGTGAAATTATCTCCTACTAATTTAATGTAATCACTAATCTATGTTGTGATAGGTCAGTTGGTGTCCCAAGTGACATTACCAATGGAAGGAAATAAATTTTGTAAGTAAAATAATGTGCACATCAGTAGGGAACCAAACTTACATGTATTAGATTAGGCTGATCTAACTATTCTCATGTTCTCTTCAAGTTGTTTCATTAGCAGCTCGGTTAGATCAAGTTGCAGTCCCTTCTTCACTATTTTGTATACAGTGTCGACTGCTCCACAAGCAACATTGTTCAATCTGCTAGCTTGAAATATTTTATATCCAATCACATACGCACCAAATTTCATTTCAGGTTCGATGATTGAATTGATTTTTAGACCTCTGTCGTCCCACTCGACTCTAGTTAACTTTTCAATCTCAGCACGTCTAGGGTGTCTTAGGGATTTTTCTTTCTCGGTTATAGGGAATCCAATCATTACGTAAATCACATCCTTTGTGATTGGCTTGGGTTCATCTAACCACATCTTTCTGTCATGTACTTGGCTAAGCACAATTTGAATCCATTCCAATTTGAAATCTTTTGGGAACAATAGGGCATTGGTTAACCCTTTCACTTCAATGTGATTGTAATCATCCCTTAGGTTACTGTCCTTACATATCTTCTTATAAGATTCCTCAAACTTAAAGTCTCCAATCTCTACAACTTTGTAGTGAATGTATGCACAGATGTCTTCAACCAGTAAAACCCTAGGTGGGATACTCAAAAATGCTCCTTTGTCATCAGGTTGAGAAGCAACCTCAGGGAAAAACTTGTAGTTAGGTTCCTCACGGGTCGAGTTCTTTATTAAAATGACCTTATTTTCCTTTTCCATCTTGATCTTTGAGGTTCATGAAGTGGTTGGTCTAGATACTCACTAGATGTTTGTTGTGAATGCTTGAAATCTGTTGGAGTAGATTTGAAAGTGATGTGAATCACTCTGCAATGTATTCAATCTAAATTGCTCTTCTTCACTCTACAATTTTCTTTTTAACCCTGGGTGAATGAATGAGTTCACGTTGCCCTTTTATAAAAAATACCCCAAGTGATGCATTAAATGCTTCACCTACCACTCGGTCGATGAAACAGAGATGCTCGGTCAACACACCAAATTCTTCATCTCGGTGAGTATACAATGCTCAGTACATAGTGTCAACTCGATTGTCTTTCACATGTTCACCGACGTGCAGTTATGGCTTGGTTCATATTGACCAACCAGACTAGATTCACAAAACATAACATGCAATACCATAGTGCATCTTCATTCATGCTAATTTGGCATATTCTCAATTAATATAGGAACGGGTGTAAAATATAGCTTCGTAGAGTGAAGTTCCATACTTACTTATATTTCTTAGGTGGGGGTGGTGGAATCACCTGATCCATTGGATGAGGTGTCACCAACTGTAGTGCTTGGTCTAGCATTATCATTGTTTGAAGCTCTCATCCATGTTTGATTTCTTATTCTCGTGATGTCTTCAATAGTATTTCCATTTGCAAAAGTGCTTGACTCTATCACTCGATCTATGCAATCCTTACTTAAGTGACCAACCTTATGACAGTGTAAGCATGCCATGCAAGGGTTAGTCCAGTTTTTAGATCTTCTTATCCATTTCCTCATATAGTTAGCAGCTATATGTCCATATCTACCACATATTGTGAAATTTACCCAAGTGTTGTAATCCCAAACATATGTATTATCGACTCTTCTCGGTTGATATGCATTTTCTTGTTCTTTAGGTTTCCATACTTTCTTTATCTTTTTCTTGCATTCATGAAATGTGTGACCATGCATGTTGCAAGTAGGACAATGTTTTTCCATGTGATATTTCTTCTTTGTTCTGTTCATCTTAGATCTGCATTCATGTGCTTTGTGTCCATGCTTGTTACAGTTATAACAATTACTTATGAATGTAGAAGTAGTTTTAGGAATACCTTTTTCTTTTCTCTTGCAAACATTTGATGTGTGGACTAGTTTTCCACAGTGATTACATGAAGACTTCTTTGGTCTTTGATTTTTGTATACATTCCTCTGATCAGCTCAGTTTGATGATTCTCCATGCTCGGTATACCCTAAACCAGTATTGTTGTTGAGTCTTCTTTGTCCATTCAAAAATTCATCCATTCTTTTTGTACTGTCTTCAGCTTTCTTGATCATATCATTATGTTGTTGTTGAATCTTCACTTCATGCTTTAGTTTCTCATTTTCTTCTTTTAGTTCACCAATAACTTCCAATTTTCTAGCAAGTTCCATGTTCACTCGGTTGGCCTCATGACTCATAAGAACTATTTGATTGGTGATCTCAAGGTGATGTTCGGTAAGTCCATGCATCTCATATTCTTTCTCTTGCAACTTTTTAATAATATTTCTCCTATCATCAATAGCCAAAGTTCTTTCTTGTTCATCTTGTCTCACATTATTCATAACATCAATCATTATTACCATTTGTGTCTATTGACTGATCTGCAGTACTTTCACTTGTTCAGTCAGATGTTGATTGATTTTATTTAGATATGCAATGGTTCCTTCATATGTGTTAGATATACTACCGAGTCTAGATCCAGATGAATCAAATATGTCAAGTATCTCTTCTTCATGATAGTCAATTCCATTATAGTGAGATTCCATGACTTTTCTTTCAACCAATAACTCTTTCAGTTTGTTTCTTGCCTCTTTGTATTTCTCAAAGAAAATCTGTATTTGCAACTTCTGATTCTCAATATTTTTATCAAGCTTATACCTTTCCATTGTAAGATATTTTCTCTCAAGTGATTAAACTTTTCCAACTAAGAGAAATAGCTCTGATACCAATTGTTGGAATAATGGAAGGGTGTGTACTGAGAGGGGAGGGGTGAATCAGTACCCTTAAAAACTTTTAAAAATTAAACCTTAGTACTCATTACTTGCATAACCGACCACTGTATATTTTCTACTTCATGCATGTAATATCATAGCATAAATGTAAATACATGTAAACAACATTGAAACATTCATGAACTCATTTACACATGACACAAGTATTTGATCATGTAGAAACCCTTGTTAGAAGGTAAAAAATGTGGTGAGGATGTAACTCACAAAGCTTCACTATCTGTAGAATGGAAGGTGCATGTTAGGGCTACAAGTTGTGATCACTTCTGATGATCTTACTCTGTTAGGAGTAACATATTATACTTGTTAAGTCTACTCAGTTAAGACATTTTAGCAACACAATGAATGTATGCACTCGATTAAGAGATTTATAAAAAGACTCTTAAGTCCACCTTGTGAAAGGATTTTGTTGTTTGCTACAATTGTTAGAGAGTAAAAAAATATATGACCTGATTACTGCAATCTCAAATTGATGATTACAGATCCATTTACACAAAATATATCACCTTATTGTGATGGATAATACCTATGTTCTGCTCGGTAACCTTGTATGTAGTTCTTTATAAACTGAATTCTCCTTTATATGTCCTTGTGCATGAAACTCTCTATCTGATCAATAGATATCCTTGGCGGCTACAATCATATCATTCTTGATTGATTATTACATCTATATACAAAATATTTTACCTAATTAGGTTTCACGCTTTTCTTGAAAAACTCTAAGATCAACGGTTTACAACTTGACCTTGATCTACTAGTTTGCATGAAAACAATCAGTTAACTAATTACATCCATAATTAATGCTTTTCTTGATCAAAAAAAAAAGGTTATCCGGCTAAGGAAAAAAAATTTAAAGATTAAAGTGCTTTAGCTGACGTGTAGGTGAGATCCGCTTTTTTCGGTGAAATGTTGTCTCTTGGTGTAGACTGGTGCTCGGTGATGGCTTCGTAGACTAGTGCTCGGTGATGTCTTTGTAGACTCGTGCTTGGTGATGTCACTTGGTTGATATACTGATTGGTTTATTATGTTATCGCTCAGTGTTCAAAAAATTTCAATGATCATTGCGCTTGGTGAGTGTTGTTGCTCGGTGATCATGATCAACCGACCAAAGCTGTCTACTTATATACTAATGATAACTTATGATCCTGTATGGATTATCAATATATCCACTGTCTTTCCTTATTTATAGTTTTTTGTGCATGATTTGTATCTTTTCAGGAGTATAAGGTGCAACTTACACCCCTTGGCCAGCGTGGACATATCCTTGTGTGGATGTCAAGTAATAACCATCCACTAGTACATTTGACCCACATTTCCGACCAAGCAATAAAATTGTTTTTCTTGGTCGGATTATAGATGGAAATTTTTTATTTTTTTAATCCATGTCATGTTCATCGAAATTATAACGAACACGGGCATAACTTTAAAAAAGTATATATCTTTTTCATTATGTTTCCCCATCTCTTCATTATGTTTCTCCAATATAGAGCAGTAGTCTTACACGCAGACCACGGAGGGTACAAAACATTAAGGTGATAGAGGGAAAAAATAATGAGGGATATTGAAGTGAGGGCACAAAACAACAAGACGGAAGCTTTACTAGCACCATTGCAACACGGGATATTGAAGTGAGGGCTCGCAGGTAAGACACGATCAAAGATATTGGCCTTGAATGCAATGTCCTTCTTTTAATACGGTCTTTATCCAAGCTAGGACATATCAAAGATGTAAATTTCACCATAAAGTTCTTCCAAAATGTATATATTTTTCAATATCATTTCTTTGTTGGATAGAAATCAGAAAGGTTTTGTAGGGTTTGGTTATGATTGTTGGATAGAAATCAGAAACATTTTGTAGGGTTTTCATTATTGCAAAATGGAGAAACGTTTTTGATTTCTTTGCAATTTCATAAATTAGTTTTCCAATGATATGCCAACACTTGTGATAACAATTGGTTAGGAAGCCATATGAGTTCGGATATTTTTCTACATGGAGATGTAAATCATCCTCTTTGATCTCTTACTCTGAAAAATCCTCTATAAGAATTTCATTGTGGTATTTATTAACTAGCCTAGGAATGAGTATTATGTTTTTTTATTGATTAGAAAAGTTTGATTCATCCCAACTATTAAGAAAGTTTTGGAATTAAACAATCACCTCCTCTCTAATTTCCTCTTCATCCTTAGAAAAGGAGGCACCCTCCTTATTTCTTTAGACATAGTTTTGAATTTTCTTGAGCTTGGTAAATTTATAGAAAAAATTTGAATTCTTTTACTCATATGTGAGCCTCTTGTTAGTTTCTCCTCCAACCATAGAATATCCAAATATTTGTTCAACAACTCTTTTTCCCTAAAAAATTAATTTGATCCATTTTATAAAAAAAATATTCATTTTTTAATCCATAAAATACAATGCTTGGTTGTGAAAGATTTATATTAATTATCAAAAGGAATTACATTCAATTTTACATAGGTTGATTCCAATAGCATTAAATTTGAATCTGACTATAGGGGGAGGACATCGAAAACCACCATGTCATAGCATTGGATAGCCACCAAACCCCATCATAAAAGAATCCTAACCAACCCAAACCATCAAAAATCACAAAGAGGGTCAACAACATAACAAATATATAGGTCCAAACCCAATTCAGAGAGAAAAAAAAGAGGCAACCCCCACAATGAGATCTCCATAACTCCGCTTGTTCAACCAAGCACCAAGAAAAACTTCAGAAGCTGAGCCTGTCAAAGCAGCAAAACAAAATTCATTTCCACTATTTAGTCATCCTTATAAAATTCATTCAAACAAACTATTTATGAAAACCTACCTAGCCATTGAAGATTATTTTCCACCTCAATTCTTATAGGCCTCCTTAGGAAATCTCTTCTTACCATTTCTCACTGACAATAATGGGCAAGCCTAGAAGCATACAAATTAAGGATGAATGGTTGTTTGACCACTAAAAAACCAAGCTACAAGAGCTTAGGAAGATCATGTTAGGACATGAAATTTCAATACTATCTCAGCATAAACCACAATGTCAATGTCATAAGGAGAATTTATTCTTTAAACATCTCATCAAGAAAAAGTATAATGTCAACTTTCCTGCCTCCTAAATCAAGAAGAGAGGTTAAGAAATGAGATTAAATGTTAATGTTTGACCAATAATGGTTGGCCAAGGTGATGAAATCACATATTAGAACCATCCTTATTGCTTCCATCGCTAATAGCCCCAACTCTTTGCAAATTAATTTCAGCCTCAAGTCTAAAATTAATTCAAGGAAAGACATTTGATATTTATCATAGTGTAGTCGAATTGGGGAATTAATGAACAATGAGGAAAACTAGGAGTTGAGGCCAAATTAAAGATGACCATCATCATTCCCATGTGCAATAAATTAAGAATAGTGAAATGCATCATTAAATGTAATGTCTTTATCAAAGGATAAGTGACTACCACACACCCCTTACTCAAGCTCAATATCTAACTTGGGCTAATGAAATCTCTACATAGTCTTAAATGCAATTTCCTCTTCATAGAAATGTCTCAATAAATCGCTACCACTAACTCTAAAGAGAAAATCCAACCCATCAAGGCTGAACCAATATGATACCTATAGGAGAAAACTAAGGGCTAAAAATTATTTTGTCATTTCTCATTCCAAAGAGTTTGCAAGATACATCAAAAGTACTAGCATTGGTATTGAATTTATCCTTCAAGATAGGAGAAATCAAAATGTCTACATCAAGGGCATAAGATTTCTCTTCTAAGGATTAATTTAAAAGCATTATATTATCCTTTGGATAATCTCTCTCAACCAACCCAAGTTTTTAACTAAATTTTTGAGTTGTATCATGCCCTCCTAGAGGAGATGTCATCGACATCTTTTTGTAATCATATGTTAAGTGGCCAAAATAAGGGCAATGGTAAAACTTTATCAAAGAGATGTTGATCTTGACTTTTGACCTCTAGATCCTAATTTTTTACCATAATTCCAATTATTCTAGAGGTATGGGATTAATTTATTATGACACATAAAGTTGCATACATCCCAAAATCCTCAAGGTAAAACTGACAATCAAACTTTATGAAAGTATCAATTTTATCCGTAATTATTTTTTAAGATTTTGCATTCTAATATTCTAAAGTAGGGTTGTAAATTTAAATCCACCTTAGGGCACTACTTACCTTGTGATTTGTTGAATTAAAGCTTGGAATCAAATGTGTAACATAGAAACATAGGTCCCATCTAATGGGTCTTTTTTGTCTCTTTTATATCATTTTATCACACTTTAGTTTTTTTATTATTGTTATGTTGCAGACTTTGATCTTAACTTGACTTTTTCCATCACCTAGTACAAATATGAGAACTATAATATGTACACTTAATGAATGGTGGTATACTAAATAAAAATTTAAAATTATATGCAAAATATGATGGTTTTGAGTAATTAGTATCATATGCGATGTTTTGTATACTAACATGTTGTGCAACATCTCAACCAAGATTACTAAAGTAGTTCTTATAGTAAATGCTATGTGAGTTCCTACAACAACATGAGCAATCCAATTTGAATAAGTCAATAAGTGGCTTGACAATCCAAAACTATTGGATAGTACTATTTATTTGAAGACCTCTTCAATTCTTGACCAACCACCTTAAGCAGTGCAATTTAATATTGTTTTATGTCATTTCCAATGGATATGTATACCTTAGATATGCTTATGTGATGCAGTCCTATTGGGAATCTAAGTTGTTTACATTTTTCTTAGTTTTCACTAGTCCTCTTCTAAAATGAAAGGAATGTGTGGCATGTAGTTTTCGGGTGAGTTATTAGATTGTATATTATAAATGAAACTGAGTAGGACCTGAAAAGGTTAATGTTTTTATGTCTCTCTTTAGTACAGGATATGCTATGAGAAGAAGCAAGTTTGAGTTTGAATGATTATCAATATATATGATTTGTTGAGGTAATTTAATTTATCTTGTTGTCCATCTGAGATTGTATTACCCAAGGATATCACATTCGATATAACATATCTTTGAGTTTTATTTATGCATATTAGTTAGATACATTGATTGCTTTGTTATATTTAGTGTACACATAAAATTTTAATCATTTTGGTAATAATCGTATAACAACATTCTTTCCTTATTAGCATAGTATAAGAATCCTTTTAATGTCTTTACTATACATGTTCTTGTTGCACTACTTTGTTGTTAATTTTTATCACTTCAAGTTAATTACTTTCTTGCAATTACTTTACTACAATATTTCAAGTCAAGTTAGTACAAAATTCTGGTTAGAATCATAGTCCACATACAATGTAGACCCATTTCAAGTATATGTCTCTAGGTTGACAATATAAATGTAAATTGTAGTCCACTAAGGGTTTCTCTGTCTTGGTTTTAAACCTAGTTTTTGAAGAAAGGAACATAAAAAGAAAGAAAATATATTAATGCTTATAAATGACCAAAAATAGATCAAGGATACTGCAATGTACAATAGGTACAATATAAAAGAACTAGGGAAGTATTCGAGGTTGAAGAGCTATTATAGTGGGAAAATATTGGCCTTGTGATCTTATAGCTGAGACTTGCATTGGGGAAGGGAGGTGAAAGGGTCCCAAATGTTGGGATAAGAAGTTGGGATGTTGTGTTGTAAATAATGGGAAGTGAGTACTGAGAGGGGAGGGGTGAATCAGTACCTCTAAAACTTTTATCTCTTTTAACCTTTATCCATTGTGTAATCAATTGTATAACCAACCATTTTTTCTATATTGTCTTTGTGTAAGATATATCAATTCATAAACTTAACAAAAATGTAAACATTGATAGAAACATTCATGAAAGTAATTGACACATAACACAAGATATGGTAACACAGAAAACCCCTGTTAGAAGGTTAAAACTGTGATGGGGATGGCACCCACAAAAACTTCACTATCTACATATTGGAAGGGGTCGATTAAGGCTTACAATTTGATCACTTCTGATTATCTACCCTATTAGGAGTATTATGTGGAGACTGGTTAAGGTCTACTCTGTTAAGAGCTTTAGCAACACTGTTTAGTGTGCAATCGGTTAAGAGATTTACAATAGGATTGTTAAATCCACCTTTCTTTAAAGGATTTCTTCTATTTGCTACAATTGTTAGAATGTAGAAAAAAAACTCATTGACTTGAGTGTGTGCAATCTAAAATTGTTGATTACAGATCCATTCAATATTACATGTATAAATGTATCACCTAATGTTATTTATTAATACATTTGTTGCTTAGTAGCCTTGGTTCTTGGTTCTTTCTAAACAAATCATATTTTGTTGTTCTGCTTCTTGAAACTCTCACTTTGATCCATAGATGTGCTTGTAGGCTACATTCATCCTCTCATCCATTTCAAATGAATGATTACAACATCTATTTATAACATAGATTGACCTAATTTAGTTTCACGTATTACAAAACTAACTCTATGATCAAAGGTTTACAACTTGACCTTGAGCTCCTAGTCTGCATGTTTTTAATCAGTTAGACTGATTAAAATGATTACAATAATGTTTCTTGTTTCTCAAGAAATGGATTTAAAACAAATCAAAGCTCTATAAATAGAATATAGTTTTTTTATCTGACGTGGAAGTCACTTCCACTTTTCTTGGGATATAACTAACTTTCGGTGTCTGATGCTTGGTTTTCTCTGAAATTAGTTTGACTGTCTTTTGGTGTTCCTTTGTTGAAATGTCTATCGGTTTCCTCTCTTGTATGTTCTCTCAATTTGCATTGTTTTCTACTCATCGGTTTCCATAGTCAGTTTACTCCTGTCGGGTTCCACTTTATCATGCTCAGGTTGCACTGTTGGTTTACACTGCAAAACTTGTGTCAACGGGTTTCCCTTTACTTAGAAATTTTGGCCTGAATTGAAACCTGACTTTTGGTGTAGTGTAACCATCGGTTTATAACAATTGTTTTCTCTTTGCATACTAATGGAAAAACTTATGTCATCAATCTCCCCCTTTGACATTAGTATCAAAAACTGATATGTGCAAAATACTAAAGTGATTAGTATGTACACCATGTATATAACTTATTCATTTCATGACTCCCCCTATACATATGCCCGTATAGTATAGTATATGTGTATGTACACTTATCTTTATCCGATATTTTCCTTTTCACCCTGTCTTTTCCCTTTGTGCTATATTTTACTTTTTCCCTTTTTACTATATGCCTCTGTACATATCAATTTTCTTTTCCCCCTTTTTGATAGTCAGGGAAAAGGTTTACACCTATAGCTTATCAAAAATATGAGAGTGAGAAGTCTTCATTTCCTCCATCATCTTCTCCCATTGCTCCTTGAGATGCTCAAGAGCCATATTCTCTAGTGTGATCTAGGCATGCATGTTGTAGATTTTGTCCGCTATAGACATCTCGGGAGTGGCAATCAACTCTCTTGTTGAATGTATGTGTTGTTGCAAAAGTGTGAGGTCCAGAAAAAGTTGAGCTTGTAGCTCGGTAACCTCTTCTCAAAACTGTGATTCTACTTCCCAGAGTTCTTGTCTTAACCGTTTGATCTCAATGATCTTCTCATAATGCAATTTTATTGCATTTCCATCTATGGTTAGACTTTGAACACTTGCATTGAGATCGGAATCGATCTTTGCAATCTTATCATTGTTATCTTTTGTAAATTTGTCTAAAGTGCATAGATTTTGAATTAAGGAAACAACTTCAGTAATGATTGGATTTGATTCATTTGTTAACTCTGAAAGCTTTACCTTATTTTCTACCACTTCTTGGCTGATCTTTTTTGTCAGTTTGTATTGAAACTTTTGTTCTTCTCATTCCTCAATCGTCGTTTCTACATCTATATTCGGAGTAGTGATTGCTTTGGTGAGAACTACAAGTTGATCCGGAATGGGGGCATTATAATAAACATCAATGTCAGGAACTATCTGATTTAAGATATCCTTGTGGTCTCCAATACTAAGGATTCTTGGTGCTTCTTTTTAATCTTTTCTTGCAAATATTTCCTTTGACATATTTATCCATATTCTTGGAGTGATTCAAAATCTAAATTAGTTGGATCACACTTTGGTATTTCTATGATCTCATCGAGTGTGACCTCCAACTTGTTCTTCTTTGTTTTCTTCTTCTTCTTTTGTGATCCACCTATATTTAAAACCATAGCCAGCTTCCCTGCTTGGTCTAGTGTGCTAGAGGAAGGCTTTTGTGGTGTTGTACCTTTGTTTTGTTGCTCAGTGTTTTCTTGTTGATTGTCTCAGGATGTCTCCTTATCTACCTTTGGTGTATCTGCAGCTTCACCTTTGGTGTCCTTAGGCATGGTATCAACTATCTTATCTTGATCATCTTTCTCTATTTGTACTTCATCTGCATCTTTCATTTGTTCATCTTTTTTGGTGTGATATCCATCTTTTTTTTCTCCACCGATGACATTTTTTTCATCGGTTGTGTCTTTCTTTTCTCCTTCTCATGCATCCTCGGGTATGCTTGCATCGAGCTCAGAGGTCTTCTCCTTCTATGAGATAATATTGATTACTTGAATCAATAATGGCATCTAGCCCAGTATGTGTACTTGTACAGCATCAAAAGATGTATCTTGATCCTTAGTTTGATCATATGTAATAATAATATCTTCATCTCTCTTTATTTCATCTACAGGATCTCCTCTGATAATATCAATAATTGTATTATCTTTCCATGTTTCATCTTCAACGTCGATATCCTTGTTGCATGTTGTGTTCAATTCTTCTTTTTCCAATTCTACTATTGTGACATCTTCATCAGTTATAATAATATGTTCGGGGCTCTATTTAGCCTGATCATCTTTGTTCTGTTGATTTTTGGTAAGAGCTCTTTATGGCTCGGGGCTTGTATCCTTTTTAGGAATATCAAGTATCTTTCTCCATTCAGCCTCATTCTTCTTATCTAGTTCCAGTAGATGTCCTTGAAGCACTTGGTAGGCTCTCAACTTTGGTGAGAACCTTTTTGAGTGATTCTTCATCATCTCTTTAATTTCCTCCATTTTAGATTTAGGAGGCCGCATAACAAATACTATGGCTCTTTCCCTAATCTATTTCTCAGAGTGTAAAGCAAATTTCCATCTTGTCGATAATCTATACTGAAGTTCTTTTGGTATTTTATCTGCTAATTTTATTGGAAGATATTTGAATATACACATCATTTCGATAATTGCCTCTTCAATTTTATTTTGATCCTCTAGATCTAGTGTTAGTCATTTCTTAATCTTTATGTCATTCATTGTTCCTGATTTGATAATTGAAGCACATACTTCATCAATAGTTTCATGAATCTTACTCTTTTCCTTTTGGATAGGTTCATCTTGTTCGGTGTCCTCAATGTTGGTCCCCTTTTTTGTGTTTGAGGTTTCCTCTTATAGGTCCTTACTTGACCTTTCTTTATCGCCGAAGGACTTGTATCCTTTTTCATCTAACTCCTAGTCCTGGATGCAGTAGTAGTCCTTGGATTCTTTTCTAATGGAGGTAGTGGTGTATCTGACTCTGTGGACTCTGAGTCACTCTCCTTCTCAGCTTCATTGACGGGTGACTGTTCCTCGGTTTCTTCTGTCTTTTCAGTTTCTTCTTCTATTATCGACAACCTTTTCTTCAAATTCTTAACCATGTTGTATTTCTTCCTATCAATCTTCTTCACAACTAAGTCAGTTTTAATCCTTTCTTTGGCTTCTTCATAAGTACCAAATTGAGGTTGTGATTTGTCTAATGGCTCATTTATCAATGCCTCAATAGAATTTGATGCTTGATATATGTTCACCTCATAATCAAGTGGAGATAGCCATGTTGTTCTTGGTACAGCTAGCTTGATGTATGTGTAGTCAGTGTCTACCATAAAACATATGTCAGTCTTGAACTTTTCTATTAACTGTTCTGGAATCATTACTCTCTTCTACATTCTATCTTTGAATCCAACAAAGTATTCATCCATGACTGACTCAAAATTTTCTCCTAGTGATTTTATGAACTCACTAATATGTATGGTTATTGTTCTTGTAGTGTCCCATTGCACATTACCTATAGATGGGAAAGACTCTTGGAAATAGAAGAATATGCACATGATAAGTGAACCAAACTTACATGAGTTAGACTTTACATTTCTTATTGTCTTCATGTTCTCTTCTAACTTCTTGAGTAGAAGTTTTGACAGATCCAACTAAGTTCCCTTCTTGACAATCTTGTATGTTGTATCCACTACTCTAGATGCAATGTTTTTCATTCTGCTAGCCTAAAAGAACTTGTATCCTAGGACACATGCTCCAAATTTTATCTCATCATCATTGATGGTGGATACCTTTAGTCCTCTTCCATCACATTTAGCTCATGTGTTCTTCTCAATGTCAGCTTTAGGCAAGTGCTTCAATGCCTTTACCTTATTGGTTATTGGATAATTGGTGACAGCATGTATAACATCCCTAGTTATTGGTTTAGACTCATCAAGCCATAGTTTTTGGTCATGTATCCTGCTTAGTACTAATAGAATCCATTCGGTCTTGAACTCCTTCAGGAACCATGGGGAATTTGTGAGCCCTTTTACCTCAATATGCTTATTCTCTTCCTTGATAGTGTCATCATCATTGCAAAGCTTCTTGAAAGCTTTCTCAACTTCCAAGTTGCCTATTTATGCTATCTTGTAGTGTATATACGCTCGCACATCTTCAACGAGAAAAACCCTAGCTGGTATTTTGGAGAATGCTCCAGCATTGTTAGGTTGTGAAGAAACCTCGGGACATATCTTATACTTAGGTTCCTCACATGTACTATTCTTGATAAGATTGACCTTTTTCTTCTTAACATTCTTGAGCTTAGCAGTTCTCGATGTAGTTGTCATTGATTCTGAAATTAGGGCTTTCCTGTAAATGATAAACAGAGTTCTCGCTTTATGTTGGTACTTACTTTTCTTCTTTGTAGCTATAAGTGATCTATTTGGAGTGCTATGATCTGGGTTGGAGTCTCTCTTCAATATTGTCATTTCGTGCTCTGGTTTCACTCTAATCACTTGGTGAAAATGAAAACCTTCCATCGTCTATTTATAGACTTTGCCCTGAGTTGAGTCACTAATGCTCAACCACTCCTCGGTGTGTGAAGACGGAGTCATTGGGTGATACACAATAACATTTTTGGTGATAACATGATGCTTTGGGGTAGCTATTAACTTTTTACGTTCACCGACGAATTTTGGTGTTTGGCGAAGACAACTTTTTCAACTCACATGATTACCAAAGGATCTTGGTTTACACTAGTGACTTAGCTTTTATATGTTAACTGACGATTCTTGGTAAGTATTGAAAACTTAGCTCTGTGTGTATACCGATGCATTTTGGTATGCATTAACCAATGAAATTGAATTCACAGAATTATAATAAGTAATACCATAATGCATCTTTAATCATGCTAATTTGGCATTTCAACTATGTATAATGGAACTGGTGCAAAATTTAACTTGGTATAATGCAGTTCCATACTTACTTGTTCTACTTAGGTGGGGGTGGTGATGTCACCAGATCCATTGGATAAGGTTTCACCATTTACATTGCTTGGTCTAGCTTCATCAGTGTTTGTAGCTTTCCTCCACATTTTGTTTCTCATCTTCCTGATGTCTTCAATGGTGTTTCTATTGGCAAAGGTGTTTGTCTCTATCATTTGTTCTTTGCAGTCTTTCTTCATATGACCAACTTTATGACAGTGTAAACAAGCCATTCCAGGGTTAGTCTAGCCTCTAGACTTTCTTATCCATTGTCTCATATAGTTTGCAGCAATGTGACCAAATCTTCCACATGTTGTACAGTTTGTCCCTGTATTGTAATCCCATACATATTGGTTACCGACTCTTTTTGGTTGATAGGAAGTTTCTTGACTTTTAGGCTTCCATGCTTTCCTTTTCTTTTTCCATCATTTAAGAGATGTGTGCCCATGCATTTTGCAAGTAGGATAGTATTTGTCCATGTAGGTTTCCTTCTTTGATTGTTTCACCTAAGATTTACATTCATATGCTTTGTGTCCTTTCTTGTTACATTTATAACAAATTCCTATGAATGAAGGTGTGCATTTTGGAATACCTTTCATTTTTCTCTTGCAGACATTTGATGTGTCACCTTGCCTTCCACACTGATTGCATGTCAGCTTTCTTTGTCTTGGATTTGCATAGACATTCTTTGGATCAGCTTGGTTTGGTGAATCTTTATTTTTGGTATACCCTAGTCTGGTATTGTTGTTGACTCTTCTTTATCTATCAAGAAAATTATCCATTCTCTTGTTACTTCCTTCATCTCTCTTGATTATTTCATTATGTTGTTGCTGAATTCTGAGTTCATGTTTTAGTTTTTCATTTTCTTCTCTTAGCTCACCCATAGCTTCTATTCTTTCAATGAGTTTTGCATTCATTTTATTTTCCTCTTGACTCATAAGAATAATCTGATTTGTAATCTCATGATGGTGTTCTGTCAGTCTTTGTATTTCTGACTCTTTCTCTTGTAGCTTTTCATTAATCTTCCTTCTATCATCAATAGCTAGTTTTCTCTCTTGTTCAACTTGTCTAGCATTGTTCATGACATCAATCATTCTTACCATCTATGTCTCTTGACCAATTTTCAGAGATTTTACTTGTCCAACCAGATGTTGATTGATTTCATTTAGACTTGTGATTCTTTCTTGTGATGTGTCTGATGCTTTGCTAGTTGTATATCTTGAAGACTCAAATAGATCTGGTATCTCTTCTTCATGGTAATCTATTTCATTACAGTGAGATGCCATAATTTTTCTTTCATCTAGCAATTATCTCATCTTGATTCTAGCTTCTTTATATTGTTCATAGAAGATCTGAATTTCTAGTTTCTAATTCTCAATACTCTTGTCAAGCATGTACTTCTCCATTGTATGATATTTTCTCTTAAGTCTTTAAACTTTACAAATAAGAGATCTAGCTTTGATACCCCTTTTTGTAAATAATGGGAAGTGAGTACTGAGAGGGGAGGGGTGAATCAGTACCTCTAAAATTTTTATCTCTTTTAACCTTTATCCATTGTGTAATCAATTGTATAACCAACCATCTGTTCTATACTATCTTTGTGTAAGATATATCAATTCATAAACTTAACAAATATGTAAACATTCATAGAAACATTCATGAAAGTAATTGACACATAACACAAGATATGGTAATGCAAAAAACCCTTGTTAGAAGGTAAAAACTGCAGTGGGGATGGCACCCACGAAAACTTCACTATCTGCATATTCGAAGGAACCGGTTAAGGCTTACAATTTGATCACTTCTGATTATCTACCCTGTTAGGAGTATTATGTGGAGACTGGTTAAGTTCTACTCTGTTAAGAGCTTTAGCAACATTGTTTAGTGTGCACCCGGTTAAGAGATTTACAATAAGATTGTTAAATCCACCTTTCTTGAAAGGATTTCTTCAATTTGCTAAACTTGTTACAATGTAGACAAAAATACACATTGACCTGAGTGTGTGCAATCTACAATTGTTGATTACAGGTCCATTCAAGATTACATCTATAAATGTATCACCTAATGTGATTGATTAATACCTTTGTTGCTCGGTAGCCTTGGTTCTTGGTTCTTGATAACCAAATTCATCTTTTGTTGTTATGCTTCTTGAAACTCTCAGTCTGATCTATAGATGTGTTTGTAGGCTACATTCATCCTCTCATCCATTTCAAATGAATGATTACAACATCTATTTATAACATAGATTGACCTAATTTAGTTTCACGTATTACAAAACTAACTCTATGATCAAAGGTTTACAACTTGACCTTGATATCCTAGCCTGCATGTTTTTAATCAGTTAGACTGATTAAAACAATTACAATAATATTTCTTGTTCCTCAAGAAATGGATTTAAAACAAATCAAAACTCTATAAATAGAATATAGTTGTTTTATCTGACATGGAAGTCAGATCCACTTTTCTCAGGATATAACTAACTTTCGGTGTCTGATGCTCAGTTTGCTCTGAAATTAGTTTGACTGCCTTTCGATGTTCCTTTGTTGAACTGTCTTTTGGGTTCCTCTCTTATCTGTTCTCTCAGTTTGCATTGTATTCTTCTTGTCAGGTTCTACTGTTGGTTTACTCCTTTCGGGTTCCACTTTATCATGTTCGGGGTGCACTGTCAGTTTACACTGCAAAACTTGTGTCGTCGGGTTTCCTTTTACTTAGAAATTTTGGTCTGAACTAAAACCTAACTTTTGATGTAGTGTAACGAACAGTTTATAATAATTGTTTTCTCTTTGCATACTAATGGTAAAACTTATGTCATCATGTTGAGGATCCTTGATTGTATAGGATTGCAAGGAAGAGAAATTTGCATTTGTCGAGTACATAAATCAAAAGGGTTTAAAGGGTGCTTGTTGTATAAACCTAGAGATCTCATGAATAAAAAGGGCCAAGTAATTATAATCAAGGTAGTGGGAAAGAGTGGAAATTGTATAAAAATAATAATTTTTAGAAAACCCTAGGGTCAACAATTGAAACCCTAGTTGTGCACAAAAAATACACAAATCTACAGAGGTGGCATGATATTGTGTCAAAAAACCTTAGCCGGTGAGTCCTTTCAAAAATTCAAAGAATCTTGTTGCAAAATGGAGCCCCAGTTTGAAGAAGCTTTCGCAAAAAATATTTCCTTATTGTCATTATTTTTTTTCCTTTTAACTTTTGATATTTCTGATATTTTGAATATGTGAATACTTGAAAGGTGTAAATAGTATTGACAAATCACCAATAGATAGAACACCAATGTATGTGACAATATAGTTTCAATGTATACATTTACTTATTCCATTACTAATAAACTAAAGTTACAGCAGCAAATTGAAATCTCAGATTTATGATAGCAAATGATATTATGTTTACAATGACAATATCAACACCAAATCTCTACATACCAAATCGTTGTGACTATATGAGGTTTTCTAAAGTCCATATGTTAGAAGTGAAAGAATTGGAGAGGAAGAAGTACATCATGACAAGAGAAAAGAAAAGAAAAACCATCATAGCAAGTATACTCAATGAAAATCCAAGAAGAATATTTTTTGAAGATAAAAGAAGAGCATATATGCCCAATGTCTTTGTCTTGAGAAGGGAATTGTCTTTAAAACATCAATAGAGACCTTAACATTTGTAGCATAAAAAAGAAGAAAAAAGAAATGAGTAGTTATTTCCCTCGAATCAGTTGGTATTTCTATGAATCTATAACCTTGCATTTGGAGATTCAGTAAGGTTTTATTTTTGTGAATTTTCTTTTGCACAACTAGCACTGTAGACTTTAGGCCTACCCTCTCCATAGTTGGTTAGAGTTACCAACTTACTGAAATCCTTCAATAGGATGTTTAGAATAAGTGATGATGGTAATTTTGTCCTCTTCACTTGTTGATGATGGATAAGTGATCAGTTTTAGAGATATTGTAGGCATGTCTATGAGAGGGGCATCATACCTTGATTCACTTGCGCAGGTGATTTTTCTTCCACACACACACACATATACAAAATATACAACCTTCACATGTATATAAGATTTGATTAGAGAAGGTATATGCACAGGTGATGAACATTCAGACTTGCCTAAGTACTACTAGGAGCTTACCTAGCAACATATGTACTATTATGAAAATCATCACAAGTCCATTTGTTTCTAGGTCAAGTTCCCATTAGTTCTTGGTCAAATATGCATGTTTTTCACCTGTGCATATACCTTCTTTGAAAATACATAACTTTCATTCCAACTGTAGGAATGGTTTATAAATTAGTGGAAAATTTCCTCAAAACTCTTATTTTATAATTCTAAAGTTATAGATTTTTGTGAAGAGATTCGGTCATGTATTAATAATTCCCTAGTGGATTGTTTGCATAAGTTGATTTTATACAAGATGGATTGTTTGTATTAATAATGCCCTAGTGGATTTTTTCCATTTAAAATTTGAGAGAATGATTATACTCTTAGAATTATTATCAAATATGAATCATGGTTAGATTAAATGTACAATATTTTGCAGTCAAAATATATTTAATAGATTTACACTTGATTTTATACAAGATAGTACCAATTCTAGTATGTTTATATTTGATGGATTACATCATTAATATCTTAATTCAAAGTAAGGGAGACAAGTTTTTGGTATAATTATAGTCTGAATATTTTCCTGTGAAGAAAGACCATGTATAACAATATGAACCCAGAAGAAAATAAGGAGACAATTGCTAGATTATGGTCTAAGTTCAAAAGAAAAGGTGATGGAAAATGTTATTGTCCCTACAAAAATTGCAAGGGCTTAAAGACTTCTAGTCAAAACACTTGAGAAAAAATTTAGACAACATGGTCGCATTGAAGGGGGGCACGATTTTCGTCCATTGGTAAGTATTTGAATTTTTTTTTTTAACAATTTATATACATAATAAATTAATTGATGATGAGATCATAGTCGTGGTTAATTTAAGGTCATCATTTTTATATAGGTCAACTACCCTGGGTTACATGTTATGGACCATAACAATCCAGAGAATGTGAATTTCCAAGTGGAGGAACATGGAGGTGTGAATATCCAAGGAGAAGATAATGATTCCATGGAAGAAAATGATCCTGTGACAGAGAACATAATTAAAGATGATGGTATTATTGTAGCTGATCATGTGCCAAAAAATATGATGATAGTACTGGCATAGCTGATCACGATGATAAAAATGACCTTGATTTACCTATACTTGAGAAGTCATATGAGTCCCTATACAAAGGCTCCCAAACAACTCTTCTCTCTGTTGTATTATTGTTGGTGAACTTCAAGGTTTTGAATAGTTTATCCAATGTAGCAATCTCGCGAATGTTAAGGTATGTCATATATGTCATCTTTTTTCACCTATTTTAGTCGTAATTTCCTTATTGTTAACAAAGGGTGAATCATGTACCATTAATTATATTTTTGTCGTAGGTTGATAGGTGAGTGTTTGTTTCCACCATCAAACATTATACCTTTCTCATACCGAGAATTATCTTCCATTATGAAAGATATTTGGATGGAGTATCAAACAATACATGCATGTCCCAATGATCATATTATATATCATAAACAACATGAATTTTCAGTAGAATGACCTGATTGTCATATTGGTAGATATCAAACAGATCAAATAACAAAAAAGTTGCATTGCAAGGTTATCCGGTATATTCCCATTATTCCACATCTGCAATAATTATTCAAGTGCACTACCTTGGCACAATTTATGGATTACCATGCACGCAATAGAAGTCAAGATGACATTATGTGAATATATGCGGATGGTTCTGTATTTAAGGACATAGAAGAAACTTGGTCACGCTTTAAAGAAGAACCTCGTAATCTCAAGCTTTTGTTGGCAGTGGATGGTATCAATCCATTTGGACAGATGAGATCTGTTTACTCGGTGTGGCTTGTTTTTGTTATCAACAATAACATTCCTCCTTGGATGTCCATAAAGAGGAAGCATATAATGTTAGAAATGATTGTTCTAGGTATTTTTCATTTAATAGTCATCTAAATTTACTTATAAATACCGCATCAAAATGACCATCAAAATTATGTAATTTTTATGTTCATTCAACTAGGTAAGTACCAGGTTAAAGATATGAATGTATGTATTGAGCTCCTTATCGATGAGTTGTTAGATTTATGGAATGGGGTCACTATGTATGAAATCTCTAGACCAATAGGACAAAGATAGTTTCAATTTCATGCAATGCTTGTATGGACAATACATGATGCCCCTTGGCTAACACATTTTTGTGGTATGTTATAGTGCTAACATATTTTTATTGTATGTCTAAGTTTGCACATGATAATCGTAATTATCAAAATTAACATATTTAATCCAATTATACATGATCTTATAGGTCTTCAGATAAACAAAAAATTTGCATGTCCAGTTTGTGGTCCAAAGATGAAATCTCATCATTTAAAAAGTTTAGGAAAGCAGGTGTTTGATGAATATAGCCACTTTCTCCAAAGAAATCATAAGTATCGAATTACCAAAAAATATATTTTCAATGGGAAAGAAGAGACTACATCAAAGTCATGAAGAATGACACCTCACCTATAAAAGTTGGAATATAATAGAATAAATCGTCGAGGTAATGGCATTCAATCTGATAGTTTTTGTTTGAAATTTATATTTTGATATTGTGTTTTGTTTACTGATGATGTAATTGATGCTCGTGAAGGTCATCAAGGCATCAATGACCAACTTCTAAAAGGACTACAAAGTTATCCTAGGAAATTTAGCAAGTTTACGTGCTACAAGCACCTATCAATCGTAAATTTGTTTAATGTTATGCATATTAGAAAGAATATAACACAGACATTATGGAAATTATTAGATGGAAGGTGTGATAAAGAAAAAAAATTTAAAATTTGTAGTGACATTGAAGATTCCAACCATGCATTGAAAAATGTCATTCGATCAAATAACAATGGAGACCATATTGATATAAGTGTCCTTCCTTGGTTATTATCAGAGCAACAAAGCAATGCTATAAAAGAAGTCATACAAAAAAATTGATTTTCCACAGGATTTGTTGCGAACATAAGCAATCTCATATCAAATAAAAGTGAATTTGGGCCAGTGATGAAAACACACGATTGACATACCTTTATTAAGGTAATTCATTTTATTTTGTATTCTCTATATATTTGTATACTGCATGTAGTTTTCATTGTATTATTTTCTAAAATATTTAAAAGATCATTTTATAATTATTGCAGTACGTTCTACCTTTATCTCTCCCACACCAATTCAACAATAGTGTCAAACAAGTTATATATGATCTTGGAAAATACATGAGGTTATAAACGTTATTTGTTCAATTTTTTGTATAGATATTATATTTGTGACTTGTTTTACTTTTTTAGTAATTTATTGTATATTTTTTGTAAAGTCTCATTTATATGTTTTTGCGTGTTGAATCTCCTCTAGGTGGTTGTCATCGAAAGAAATCAATAAAGAAGATATAAAATATTGGAAGAGAAAAATTCCTCATCTTATGTGAAATGCAAAAACATTTACCTTCTAATTTTTCAATGCACAAGAACACTACCTCATACATCAAGTTGAGGAGATTGAATTGTATGGACCTGTACAAACTTAGTCAATGTGGATGGTTAAGAGGCACCTAACATTTTTGAAGGGTTTGGTTCGACAAATAGGACATCCTGAGGGTTCTATGGTGGAGGGATATATGGTATACCAGACCATGGTGTATATTAGTGAATATCTTCCTAACTTTGCAGCAAAGATCCATATAGATCGCATTTGGGACCCCAAATCCATTAACTAATTTGAAGGGGAGTACTTTCTGGGGAAAGGAAGATTGAGGAAAGTGAGAGGTAATTATAAGATGTTATTGTAGTTATTTGATCCTTATAATTATCCAATTGAAGTTGTTTGTAAGTGGTCTATTTTTTTATACAGTTGGTCGAGAGTGGGATGCACTACATTTGTATATTGCAAATAATCTTGATTAGATGACGGTATTGATTGAAATATGACAACAAAATGGTCACTCATTAACATGGAAAGGTGTTTCTTCATTTGTTAAAGAAGCTCATCGTAATGGAGATTCCAATGTTACGCCAATGGTAATTGATCTAGCAAATGGTTTAAGAGTTAGATAGGTACATATAAATTTATTAATTATGACCCATATGTTTAATATCAACTCATGATGTAAATGTTTTTCACATGTTTGAAAATTTGCAGGTCAAGCACAACAAATCTATGTACTACAAGACTAGAAATTCTCTTTTAATCAGGGAAAATTGCTCTGCTAGGGTTTCATGTGTACGATGTTCTGTCTATGTTTCCGCTCTGAGCCATCCATCTGTCATACCGCATTTACTGCGGGATCTTTTTTGCATTAGGGTTAGCCTTTAGTATGGCTTCAGCCAACTTTGGCCCAGCAGTTACTGCTAGTGCTCGAGTTGAAGCTTCAGATAGCCATGGTGCCTCCTCTGAACAAACATCCCCGCAAGTTCATCCCGAAGGTCTTTCACGAGGTAAACCTGATATTATTCTTAATCCATAGGAATTTGATTCTGCTTGTGAATGGTTAGAAAAGCATACGTTAATTGGATATTTTGTGGATTGTACTCCTCCTAAAAGTATCCTCAAAGATTGGTTCAACAAGAGCTGGACCCCTCATGGGGTCCGTCTTGACGGTGTGCAAAACCTTACCAAAGGTTTTTTCCTTTTTCGATTTGCTAACCCTTCTCAGGCAGAAGCGGTTTTTAACCGTGGACCCTGGACTGTTAGGTCCTCCCTGTTAGTTTTTCAGAAATGGTCTCAAGATTTTACTGTCTCGGACGACAAAAAACTTAGGGTTCCAGTTTGGGTCAAGTTCCTTGGCCTCCCTTTGCCATGCTGGCCGTTTATTGAGTCTATTGCTAAGACCCTAGGCAAAGTCATTGTCATGGAGCATGACAAATTTTTCAATGCCCGTCCCCAGAAGTGGGTCTGTGTTGAGGTCAACCTTTCTAGGGACCTCAAGGACACTGTTGAAATTCAGATTGGTGCTCTCACCATCTCTCAAAAGGTGCTTTATTTGAATCTGCCCAACACCTGCTATCGGTGTCAATTGGTAGAGCACAAGATCAAAGATTGCCCACTAGCTACCCCTCGGGTGAAACCCGCGCCTAAAGACGCGCCGGTTAAAGCTGCCGATGCTGGAAAAAAGAAGAATGGACTACCGTTACACGTAAAGGCTGGAATGCCTCAGGCCCTAAGATGACACCAGCCTCTGGTGCTGTATTGCCATCTTCGGATGCGCCTGTTGGTCATTCTCCACCAGTTGATGCGCCACCAGTGGCGCCCATTGTTTCAAACCCTATTTTACAGGGGAAGAGTTCAGCTGCAAATCCACCCACTCTAGAAGTGGTGCTTGTGCCACCAGCGGTTTCTCTACCCACTTCCAGGGCTGTGCATCGGTCTCGCAGTCCTGATGGACACACAGAAGACCCAGATAAAAGGCGGTTCACCTCTGGAGAATTCCTCCCCAGCTTTGGTTCTGTTCCAGCCTATTTGCAGAATAGCTTCTCCTCTCTCGGGGATGAGGAAGCCATGCAAGAGTTTTTATGAATTTTCTATCCTGGAATGTGTGAGGTCTAATTGACCTCTCCAGGAAGTACTATGTTCGTGATACCCGTCGCAGACTTCAAACTCTAGATGTGCTTTGTTTACAAGAAGTTAAAATTTTTGGGTTTTTGCTTAACTCTGCCTGTCGTGTCATATGGCCGGAAGGCATTGTCTTTTCTTCTCAACATGAAGCTGGAAAAAGTGGAGTCATTACTATTATGTCACCTCACCTTCATTCTTGTGTTATTGCGCATGGATCGGACCCGATGCAACGTGTAACCTGGATTTTGCTATCTCTGCATAATCATTCTTTTGGTGTTATTAATGTTTATGCCCCCAATGATGCTATCAAAAGATCTCAATTATGGTACTGGTTGGCAGATAACTTGCCTCCAGCTACTTGGGTTATGTGTGGGGACTTTAATATGGTTGAGCTGGCCACTGACAAGGAGGGAATTTTGCCTTTTCACTGGACAGCTGGGGAGAGAGAAGCCTGGTATCACATGCGCAATAAATTGGGCCTTTTTGATCCCAACACTAACTGTCGCCAACAGGGTGGGGTCTGGCATACTTGGTCTAATTTTAGAGCGGGTTCTGACCGCACATTTAAGAGACTAGATCATGCTATGATAACAGCTCAATCTTTTTTCTCTTTTTCTGAAGATCGAGGCCTACCTATCATTCCTCTGACAGATGTTACCTTGTCTGATCACTTCCCCATTTACTTTTCCATTACCTGGCAGTCCTGCGCCAGGAGAGCTGCACAGACGCAATTTTTTCTTAACATGTCTGTGCTGACGCACAAGTCCACTATATCCCACATTCTGCAAGTTTGGAATCTAGAGCCTCGACCCCACAGTGATACAGGTTGGATTCAATGGTGGAATGACGCCATTGCCCACACTGCGAGATTTCTTCGCATCTATGGTCGTCAGCTAGCCTGTTACAGAAAGCGTGCTTATGAAGCTAATACTAAGGCTCTATGTAGCACTGCTAAAGCACTTACATTGAACCCCTTTGACACCGAGCTCTAGCTTAAGCTGGCCCAGCATTGCCATGAGAAGCAAATTATTGATGCCTATGCTTCTCGTGGTGCTCAAATCAAAGCCCGCCTCCATTGGTTGGAAGTGGGCGACAAAGCTTCCAAGGAGTTTTTTCAGGATCTCAAAGCTCGTCATACCAATGTTGGTATTCAAAATATTAAGCAAGGATCTGAAACCCTCACTGAGCTTCCGGCCATTCTTCAGGCCTTTGTCCAGCACTATGAGCAAGTCTTTGCTTCTCAGGGAAATTTAGCTGCTCGGGATGAAGCTCTCAGGCTTGTATTGCTGTTACTCCAAACCGCCTAGCGGTTGAGCAGCATGCCTTCTATGAGAAAATGCTTACCATATCAGACCTCAAGGAGGCGGCTTTCTCTATGGCCAATGATAAATCTCTAGGATGCGATGGCTTCCCCTGTGAATTCTACAAACACCTCTGGGATGCTGTGGGTTCTGACTTGCAAAAAGTTTACCTGGAAGCTTTTCACAACAAAATTTTGGGCAACATAATTAACAAAGGGAATATTAAATTCATACCTAAGTCTGGTGATCCGGAGGATATCTGCAATTGGAGGCCCATCACTCTGTTGAATGTTTCCTACAAGATCATTGCCAAAGCCTTAGCTCTCAAGATCAGACATCTCCTTCCCCTCATTGTTCATCCTGAGAAAACTGGCTTTATTAAGTCCAGGTATATTCTTGACAACATCATTACGGTTTGGGAAGGGATGGAATGGGCTCGTCAATCTAAACAGGCTGCTCTGTTCCTCAAAATTGACTTTGCTAAAGCCTATGACCGCATTGAATGGCCTTTCATTCTTTCTATGCTTCAAGCTCTGGGGTTTGGCCCTCACTTCCTGCAATCTGTGGAAATGCTATTTGGAGATGCTTCTACTTGCATTACCATCAATGGGGCCCAATCTGATACTTTTGGGCTTTTTAGATCCATCCAGCAAGGCTGTCTGCTGGCTCCTGCCTTATATGTGCTTGCTGCTAAAGGCTTTGGGTATTTGCTTGCCAACTCTATTTCTGTTGGTTTGGTTCGGGGCATTTCCCTTCCTGATTATTCTTCCCAGCTGGTCAATGGCCATTTTTTTGATGACTCCTTTCTCACTCTTATTGAGGATGAGGAGAACATTTCCAATGCCTTGCAGTGCTTGGACACCTTTTGTCAAGCCTCTGGATCAGCCATTCAATGGTGCAAGACTCTTTGTTTCAGACAATCCTTTCTTCCAGCCCCGCCCTGGCTTGCTATTTTTGGCTGGAAATGGGTGCAACATGGAGAATTTTTTTGCTTCCTAGGCATCCCTTTTGCCTTCCATGGCTCTGCTGTGGAATTATGGAATGTTGTACTTGCTAAAATTGAGAAAAAATTGCATTACTGGATTTGCAAGCCGCTCTCTCTTGCAGGGAAGTTCAAAATTTGTTCGAAAGTGCTGGCTGCTACCCATGTTTATTATTCCTCTTGTTGGGCTCCCTCCAAGGCCTCTTATCTCAAACTTGAGCACCTGCTCAGAGACTTTCTTTGGGCCTCCAGTGCTGATGGCCATGGGTTTCATAGGGTTGCTTGGGAGTAATGCTGCCTTCCCCGTGATTCTGGAGGCCTGGGCCTTCTTTCCACCCAGAAGCAAGGGCTTTCTCTTTGTGCGAAGTGGATTATTCAAGCTCTCACTAGTGATGAGGCATGGAAAATTCTTGTCAGACACTGCATCTCCGCTGGATTTTTGGTTCACCGGCCTACCTGGAAAGGCATTGGCCTCCAAACCTTGCTCACTATGAGAGAACCTGTTAAAATCCAAGGTACCTTCATCATCAAGAGCATTTGGAAAGCTTGGGAAGCTATCAAGCCCTGGCTTCGATGGGATGGTGATGCTTTTCGCAATGGGCTTTCTTTCAATCAGCAGAGTCTCTGGTGGTC
>MU223796.1:124687-149594 GCA_018584345.1 Thuja plicata
ACCCTCGATGTCCTTTTTGCGGTCACCCTGAGACCTTTTTGCACATTTTCTGGTTCTGTAGGAGAGCTCAACAGTATTGGCAGTGGATTCACAATTTTTTTAAGCCCTTTCGGCCTGAGCCTTTTTCCTGGCATATCATTGTCTTAAGAGACTCTCCTAGACTCCCCTCCAAGTTTACCCAAATTTGGCATACTTTCAGGATGGAGATTTTGTTTAATCTTTGGAAAGATAGAAATGCTGTTATTTTTTCTCACAGCTCTCTTGATACAAATGTTGCTCTGTTTAACAAAGCTTGTATATGTAATAATGTTATGATGCAGATTCAAGTGCAAGCCAATAAAGTGGCTCTGGAAGTGGCTCACCAGCAGGAGCTGCTCAATCATTGGGGCAATACTCCCTGCATTGTTTCTCGGGTTCCTCTGGATGCTCTTTCTGCCGAGGGTACACCTCCCAGAGGCCGCTGCCACGGGCGCAGCTCCTCTGCATGCCACTCACACACGCCGCGGTCCCAGGCCCCCCGCCACCACTCTCTGAGAGGTGGCAGGGATGGATGGCGGTGCCGCTCAGCTTCTCCACCTCCTCGGCAGTCTGGGTGGGCGCTGACTCTGGCGCATTCTGCCCCTCCTAGTGCTCCTGCTATTCCTGGTGCTCGCCATGGTTTGGATTGGCCTCCTGCCACCTCTTCCAAGTTTCCCCGTTTGGCTCTTGCTATCTCCCCGCCCAGGGCGGATGAAAAAGAAAAAGAAAATATTGATGCTACTGGTTGGTCGCTTCCTGACCCTCCTGCCAATCCCACTAATAAGTGGGGACCGGATGATCAAGATCCTCCGCCTTCTGCTTTTGCTCTTGCTGCCTGAGGGCTTTATATTTTTTTGATGAATAGTTTTCATTTTCGGCTCTGTCGTGTGAACTCTGTGGGGTGATTTCTATATCCCCCGGCCCCTTTTTTGTGGATATGTAACTTTAATATTTTTTAATAGAAAAGGCACTATTCATCAAAAAAAATCTATGTACTACCATGGCCATAAATTTCACATAAAAAATTTGGACGACACGAAGAAAACTTGTGATTCTGGGATAACTGAAGTCTTCAAGGTCACTAATATTTCATCTAGAAATGACATGCATCCTCAAGAATCTCAAAACTGATACTATGGCATTTTGGATGATATACTTGAGTGCAACTTTGAATCCTACAAATTAGTTCTATTCATCGTCAAATGGTACGGGCTACTATTGAATCAAGATGATCCTGATAGAAGCGTTATTCAACATGCTAATAAATTTATAATGATTAATTCAAGGTCATTTGAGCCAGTTGAAGATGATCCCTATGTTGTTCCAAGCCAATGTGAGCAAGTGTTTTACTTAGAGGTTCCACAAAAATCGGGTTGGTCATTTGTTGTTAGACATTATCCAAGATGAAGGCCAGTAAAGTTTAACGTGATGGAAGAAGAATATGATGGTGGTGGTGGTGGTGGTGGTGGTGGTGGTGGTGGTGAGGATGAGGTTGACGATGGTGGTGGTGGTGGTGGTGGTGGTGCTGACGATGGCGATGATGGTGGTGGTGGTGTGATTATCATCATCATCATATTGATGACAATGATGGTCATGATGATGATGGTAATATTGATCTATTCATAAAAAAAATTATTTGACTTATATGTTTTCATAATTAATTTATTATGTGTTAAACTATAATTTCATGGTACAATTAATTTAATGTGTTCATTTCTAATGATTACAACATATGTGATTATATGCATATATTGTGTGTGATTGTAACCCTTTGTGGAAACATGCAATTGAATACAAACATCATCGCCCCTTTTGTTGACAATCATGCATAGCACACATAAAGTAAAGGTAAGGATTTAAGAAATATACAATGATAATGATGAATGCATATGGTTCATGTTGTCTTCTATGTAATTTGTACCATATGTATCATGTAATTTTTAGCTAACTTAAGATAAATGATTCACATATGCAGGAAATTTAACCCCTTTTACGAGGATCCTGCATAGTGACATGGATCGGCAGGTATAAGTCAATACACCCTATAGAAATAGTATATTATTTTCTTTCTTTCTCTTTACACCCATCTTCATTGAGTAGTTTAATAATAACGTATTAACTTTCTCATGATTTAACAATTCTACCCTCAACATCAATGGTCCAAAGATAACATCATCAACATTACCCTCATTTAGAAAAATATCTCACTCCTTACCAACTATATCTCTCATTTGATGGACTACAGAAACCACCTAATAGGTACTTGTCAGATATTTCTTCCTTGAGTGAGGGAAATGAGGGAATAGAAGATGAAAGTGAGACATGTAGTAAGCCTAAAATAGAGAGATCAACCAGAGGTCAAAAGATTAGAAAAAAATTCAATAAACACATGCAATTTTTCCTTGTTGAAGGGGGGTCACGTTCTTATGATGATGAGACCAAAGATGACATAAAGGTGCCCTTAACGTACACACATCTTTAGAAAGAATGGGTACCCAAGGAACTACTTCCAATTAACACTGATTTTTGTGTTAATGAGAGGATATATCATATAGCTCCATCGTTGTTACATGGTTTGGGCCTATTTTCCAAGGATGGCATAAAGGTATGTTACAAAAAAGTTGTTGAATTGATGGAGTTTTTCATACCTTGTTACAATTACAATAATTGGATGCGGATTGTTCGATATAAAAAAAGTATGCGTAGGTATGCATTGTCAGCAAAGTATATACAATGGAAAGAAAAGGATCAAAGTAAAGGATTTTCTATGTACATTGATGAAAGTCCAAAAGCAACAAGGAATATTGTCATGGGTTTTATAAATAGTACACAACCTGGGTCAACTAATAAAAGACCCAATTGCATATTTGAGGCGCGTGAGGGGAGTCGGGTTTTTGTATGTGCAATAAAACTAATAAGTGCATGGGAAGAACTGGTAATAGATTACCATTTGAATTGAATAGATACAAAAAAATTTACTATCATGGTGGTGGTAAGTACTATATACCATTTAAAATAGCCTCCAATTTATGACTCCAATATACCATTTTATTAATAAGTTTTTTACTAAGTCTATTACTTTCATTTCGCTGAAGTTTTTATATTTAATCTTTGTCACAGGACGACATGGATCCACCACATGATGAAAGAGGGAGGATGTTACTCCTACCCATTCTTCAGCAAAGGTAAACCTTATTGTAATTCTACAAATTAGATAGAAGAAAAATGTTATATTATTATGTTCTTTTCTTTAGGGTTTTTGAGTTATTCTCATAGTTTTACTGATATTCCTGTCACAAATTGATGTTCACAGAAAGGGAGAAGCGGCTGCAGCAATAGAGGCAATAGCATCAGATATGGATGAGGACATCCCATATATCTCTAACCCCATAAATATGGTCAAGAAGAAATTAAAAAAATTTAGTTCAGAAATTCTTGCCATTTTGGTTGATCCAAATCCAACTGAGGAGACGCTGGCGAGGAAAGAGGAATTGATGCGGCAAGAACATTGTTATGAAGTAAGAAGTAATGAATCTTTAGTTATAACAAAGGTTCAATAAAGGTTAATATTTTATACTCTTTTATGTCATGAACTAAAATATGTGTGTTCTTCTTATAGGATTTTTTGTGTGCTCAAGAAACTACTCATGGACATCGTAGTGAGGCCGATACTAGTACAAGTCCCTCAGGTAAAATAATCCTTAAGTTAACAATTTACAAGAAATTTTTGCTTTGGAACATTCACAAACTTCATTGGTCTTACTGATTAGAAATCTACATTTTTCATTGGATTTACTAGTTGTTTTATTCAAACTCACATATCTTGACTCCTCACTTCAAATTGTACATTCACAATATTATATTAAATATCTCTAGCCATGAACATTATGTAAATTAGTATGTTTTTCTTTGAATCTTCACCCATAATCTGACAGAGTGAATGATGTCCAACTGCTATAAAACCTCATGCATGTGGTTTTGCTAACATTGTATTGTTCAAGTCATGATTACTACAGACTCCTCTTCCTATAAGGACCAAAAATCCGACGTCATTGTTGACTACAATGTCGGAAATAAGGAGCATGAAAACATCCATGTTTTCACTGTCTATACCTGGTAGATCGTTGTTTTTCTATATTCGGTTATGTGTTAATTATGATTTGATTTTTACTTTAATCTTGGGTGCATTTCATAGTGGAATAATTTTGTGCAGTAGAAGATACACCTCCTCAAGATATAGAGGCCAGTACTGGTGATAATTCACCATCATTTCTTGGATCTACCCATGTTTCTAGTATGGGAACTTTGCAGACGTCATTGTTGTTGACCGATGAAGATATGATTCCTTTAAAATTACCTAAGCTTCCAGGTACTTTAAAATCATTATTATTTATATTCTAATTTTAATTTACTTATTCATAACTCATTTTGGATTGATGATCCCATGATTTTTTTGTAGGGAACGATGTTTTTTATAAAAAGCTTAATGAGATGACATTGTTTCTATTCGGGCCCACCATATGCACAAGGCTGAACATCATATCTGAACTAACCCTATCCCATTGCTTTGATTTCATATCATTGCTAGAATATTTTTCCATTCATCTATTTCTTGTACTATATTCAAGATGCACAACTTCAGCTAATTTTTTTAGCTAACAATTTTTTTTTTTCTTAAAAGGTGGAATTTACAAAAAAAAAATTAAAAGATCAGCTCATAAAATCTTTAGAGGAGCTCTTTGGAAGTAACATTTTTGACAGCACCAAAGTTCTCCAGAGAGCTTTCAAACATCTAAAGACTGTGAGGGACACATACATAAGGAATCTAGTGAACAACCCAAAGTATGAGCGTCCTCCCATGATTCCAAAGAAGCAGTGGAAGGAATTTATTTTGGATGCAAAGGAGAAAGCGCAAAGTCAAAGAGGAATTACACCAGTAAACAAAAATAGAAGGTATGTGATAGTATTAAGTAGAATGTAATTATGCACTAATTAGTGATCTTTATATTTATATAATCTAACATATTTAAAACTTTTCATAGACTACAGGACACATCAAAGGCTACAAAGGCCAGACTAGAAAAGCATGGCCAACACAAACTTGGATCTGGTGGTTATCTGAAACTTCAAGAAAGAATTGTAAGTAGCAGTAAATGAAATTTTGAATCAATTTTTTATAAATTGCAAAAAAATTTGTTTAATCAAACAATACCTGCAAAATTGATGATATTAAGCCAAAAATGCAGGGCTCATATTTTAATGTAGCACCCACGGAAGAAGACAAAAAGATTGGTTTCAAGGAAGGCTATAAAGTCGTGGTTGAATGGCTACGCTAAACCCAACAGTCAGCTACATTGATTCACAACAGGTAAGTAGGCCAAATGAAAATTATTTCAAATTGAATACTTGAGCGATAATCTATTTTATGTTTATTTCATACTTGAGCACATGACATTGCAATGCAGCCTTCTAATCCTAGAATAGAGCCTCCACATGATGAAGACCCTGATGTGCATTGCAGTGATGAAGGTATTCATTTTCTATTGAAAATTAATTATGTAATTTTTAATACAAATTAATGTTTTAAATTGAAATTGGTATAACCTTTCTTGTGTACATTTAAGAGCATGCAAAACGTCATGGTGAAAGAATGGAGGATGATCCGAGTGTTCACCATCTTCAAGATGATGTGGCACTATCAAGTAAATAAAATCTTTGTTATGTTAGTTTAATTTTTTTTGATCGGTTGTTATCTTCTTTTAATTAATGAAATACTTGTAACACTAATATAAAATATTGTTAATTTAACCCATTTAGTTGTTATTGCAGCGGACCCCCTTTGGCGCACCAGCGTCCTCCCACACATAGTAGGAGGAATTTATTGAGATCGCAAGAAGAAGAGGAGGGGAATGACAAGGATATTGATGCTTCACTTAGCTATTACATTCAAAAATTGAGGAAAAAACCAAAAAAGAAATGATTGCAATAAACCTTTTTTTTATAATGAAATTACCTTGTCTTAATGAATGTAATTTTGTGCTACTAAATGTTGATGAATTATTGTTGAATATCCAATTGTTAATAAATTTTAGGTGTTATTGAATGTTATGTGATTGTAATGATTGAATGTTATATTTCATAAATGGATGAATGAATGAATGAATGTTATATTTTAATGGGGAACTTAGAGTGATGTTAGGGGGTGGAGCCAAATGAGCTTCCAACTTCATGTGATTGGCCTTGTTAAGTAGAGAATATTAAACTATTCTTGAAACCAAGTGAAGCTCGGGCTAAACTAATGTAGCTTCAATGGTCAAACACACCTACTAGTCCTATTCCATTGTCAGTGTGCATCTTTATGACTGTCCCTGTCCTATTAGTGGTAGACTACATAAAATACATTGTGGGACTTCATAGAATATCTTGAAAAGAATATTTAATGCTCAAGACTTACAAGTTACTTTAATAGTTTGGTAAAACTTATTTTCTAATCCAAGATATTATCATCAAATGCATCTAAGCATAGATTTCACAGGAATGGACTACCAAGGATGTTCTATTTTTAAACAGTGTATAAATCAAAGTTATTTTTAGAAGAAATATAAATTTTGAATACATAGTATTTTGGACTATTAATCTATCAACAGATCTATGTGTTTAAATATAAACCTTTCCTTTCATATGTATTGGTTATGTTAAAACAATTTAATAACATCATTGAAGTTTTAGAATAATTTATGCTATAAATGTTAGTCATGCAACCCAAAACACAAAACAAATAACTTGGAACAACAATTAATTCCATGCTTCATTCTAGTATATGTCACTAGTGATTTTTTCAATCAATTCACTATTTCATTTTCAAATTTTATGTATTGAAGAGGTTGTCTGCCACTGGTGATTTTGTAGGTAATAGCTCGCCTATGGCAGAGAAGCAGCTAAAACTACAATATGATAAGAAAGGACATTCGGAGAACAAAAAAAAACAAAGCGTGCAGTAGGTTTTCTTTCCACTTATGAATTTTTTTCATTGTGGTCATGATCCAATTTGTGCATCAGATTCCTATTGGATCAAATGGCTTCTGTGTGTTTGGATATGAGTAGAAAAACTCCTTTATTTTTAACCCAAATGACATTTCTATCTTTAGTATTTTTTGGATTTTTATATATAGAGATATATTGATATAAGAATGATATTTGCAGCTAATAAATAGGGTGTGCAATCCATTTGCAACATGTTGGTGCACTTACAAGGAAGTTACAAAACTTGCCAATTAAAATCTAATTGTAGTAAATCTAGAGGTCCTCACTGATTTCTAGACCGGTGACAAGATGAAGTGATTGTTGCATCTTGTATCTTTATCTTTTATTTTATCATGGTTGTCTTTACTTTATAGTTGAAGTTTTAGAAGAATCATTTACCGTATAAATAATGCCTAGATGAAGAGCCCATGTGGTTCTTGTAGTTGAAGGGACTCCATAAAATAACTCAAATTGGGAATTAGACTACCAAGATTACTTGCATTTACCTTTTAATAAAAATCAATGGAACCAAATCTTATACCCAGGAGCATATAGGATACACTCTCAACTTAATTCTCAATTCTTGTCTGCAGTTGTAATCAGATTATTGCATATAAATCCATTTTTGGGGGGTTTGATACTTATGCAACATAGATTATTGCCTCCTAGACATCAACACCACTTGGATGTGCCATTGAATTACTTCTAAAAATAAAATAGTACCCATAATTCCTTATAGATAAACATCAAATTTACTTGTATTTGAAAATCCTAAATGCGATCTACGGGTTATGACTAGCCATGTTTGTTATTTTGAGAAAATGAACATGGATCACAAGCGCATGCAAGGACCCGGTAGTTGAGAATTTTAGTTGTAGCTATGTTGGTTTGTGCTTGACAGTTTGGTCACCTTTGTCTTGGTATTTACCTAAGGACTTGTTTTGTAATACAGTCAAAACCCTTATGTATTCCCCATTTATGTTTGTATTTATTTAATGGCTTGTTTTGTAATACAAGCAAAGATCTTTATAAAGATTAAAAATTTCTATTAAAAACAAATATGTGTGTTCGTTGAATCAGTCCCATATTCAAGCCTCTGAAATTCCAATATAAAATATTCATAGTAAATGGGGAGAGTGACACGCTCTCCTAGTTTTAAAAAGAGGAGAAAATTTATCCAAAATAGTTGACTGAATGCTTGCTTCTATCTCATTCTTAATTTTGGATGAAAGGTTTCCTTCCATGTTTCTTAGGGGTTTTAGCTTCAGTATAAGATAGAGGAGGAGACTGATTACTAGGATACTAAGCTATGGCTAGCTTCTTCACACATAATTTCATCGATGATATTATGGGCCACTAAAATTAAAATATCATTAGACTTGAGCTTTTGATCCTCCTCAGATACATGCTATGAGGAGGCTGGGAATGTCGCAGGAATAAAAGGTTGACTATTAAAAATAAGATTCTGAACCACATTATCATCCACCAAATTAGAATCCATAGACTTGTTGAGAATCAATGGTTAGTCTACCCAATGAGAAGCACTAGAATGTGGATGGGTCGACAAAATAAAAGGTTTAGACGAGACCCTACTATGAGAAAACTTAAAGTTTCTAGCAATGTTGATGACAAACCTAAGATTAATAATCTGAGAAGGTGAGCCCTAACATCTTACAGACCCTTCTTCAAGGTATAGAACAAAGAAGAAATAGAGACATCTTTGAAAATAGGGTTTGTTTTATGAGGCTGCAAAGGAGCTAAAATAAGAGGAAGATCTTTAACAAGACCACGACTTGAAGCGAATTCAGAAATAGAATGGAAGGGTCTGCTACATCCTAGAGGTTAGGAAAATGAGGAGTAAGATCAAAGGTGAAAAAAATGACACTTGTGGAAGTCTGAAGAAAAATTAGAGGGGACTATACTTGTTACCATAGAGGAACCCAGACATTAAAAGTTAAAATGAACCGGAGAAGCAGAATGGGATTCCACTATGATCAGATCTTGAACAAGGATTGGCTGGGACCAAGTCTTGTACTTGGAATGGATCAAAATTGACTGAGGAATAGGTTTGGATTGACTAAGTAGAAGACAAACCCTAATAAAAATATCTGAGTGCTCAAACAGAATAAGGTCATGGAAAACAAAAATCTCTAATTTATTGGCCAAGATCTCCACACATTGGGGATCCTTGTATTCTAATGGCAATCTTGGAAATGAAACCCAATATGGCATGAAGAGATGGGGAGCATAAGTAATATCAAAATTTGGCACTCAAGAAAAAGTGAAAATACAAACCCCATTACAAAACCAACCTTTAAACTTATGGACCTTATCCTTAGAAATTCGAGACTCAAAAATTGCAACAAAAAATAAAGAGCCTTTTTGATATATAAATAAATCCTTTAAACCTACCCAAGAGAGTTTACCCCATGAAAGAAGCATTGAAAATGAAATAGAAGAATAAAGCTTACCAATAAGGGTTGAAGCTCCCAAACAAATGACCGTAGATTGAATCATATTCTCTAGAAAAATTACCTTAGGATCAGGAGTCGAATGTGAGCATTCTGAATCATGAAGATACTACCTGTCATGAAGATGTGAAGATGTGGCAGATGCTTTTGGAGGTTACCAGTTTTGAAAATTTGTGTTTGCTTTTGTTGTGGCTCCACAACACACACCCCATTGTTTGTCCTTTTGGCCATGGGGACCCCCCTTTTCTTTTCCTTTTTATTGTTTCCCTCCTGTCCTTTTGAGTGATTTCTAGGAGTCCCTTTTTGAAGAAAATCCAAGTCCTTTTGGCCTTGCGTAATTTTGGAATTTTGGTCTTTCAGGGGTATATCAACCTTCAAAGGCATGAAGGTCCAGAAGCACGAAAGTCAAAGCCCAAGAAAAATATTTCAATGGTTCATCCTCCAAAACCCTGAAAGCTATGGGGGTCACAAATTTGGCATTTTGGTCACCAAAACTCCAAATTCTATGTGATTTCACCTCATTAATTGTGAGGCTATAAAAGTGACACCGCCTTTTTTTCACTTTTTCTTGTTTGAATTTTGCCTCTTCGAGCTCCTGCAATCATGTCTTTGATGCGCACTTCTTTAGAGTAGTGCTCTTCATCCAGGATCATGTTTCTCATGCTTGTATTGCATGTCATCTTTTTGTTCTCTCCCTCCTAGCAGGTTAGTCTCTCAGACTCACCGTTATGTTTAGGTTTATTGTCTTTCATTATAGGTTTTTTTGTTTTTGTTCTTTTCTCTGTCTTCTTTTTCCCCCTTGTCCATTTTTTAGCTTCCTTTTGTGAAGCTTTCTTAGGGTCCTTAGCCCTTGGGTATCGGTTTATCATTGTTTTTTTTTTTCATTTCTTTTTTTAGGTTTTCTCGTGTCGCGTTTGTTGTAGGACTTTCGGTCTCCAAAGGTTGAAAGTCATCTCCCCGGTTATATCTAGAAGAGAGAAAAATTCTACCAAGTCCAGAATGACCTTTGGTGTTTCATTGTTTCAGCGTCTCATAGAATACCCCATTACCAAAGGCTAAAACACTTAAGACAAGACCATCCTTTGAACTTTCATACTTTTGCACTTTCGCGCTCTAAAACATCCTACACCTCCAAAAGTCAGAATCTCCATCCTTTCAAACTCCCATATTTTTCTTCACCCGTATCCCATCACTTTGTACCTTCACACTCTAAAACATCCTATATCCCTACAAGTCTGAGCCTTCACTCTTTAAGCTTCACCTGTATCCCATCACTCTACACTTTTGTACTTTCACACTCTGAGATCATTTTGCGGTCTGACTTTCCAAAGACCATTTCCCCCCATTTAAACCTTCTCTTTGTAGTTTCATCCTTTCACAGTCTGGTCATTTATTTGGTGTCCAAAAGTCCTATTGATTGAATACCATTAAAACCTTTTGGATGATCCTGAGCAGCTGCTTCTGACTCTTAGATTTAGTTTCTATTTTGTGCTTTCTTTCAGATAGTTGTTTTCAATAAAGTATTGATAGTCGCATGTTTTCTTGTAGGAATGTTGGAAAGGATCATTGGATCACCCATAAAGTACCTAGTCAAAGGGTACCATATACCTTCAAAGTTTAGGAACCACCACAATCAGGTTACTGACACTGACATCGGGAATGTCTATTGGAATGAGTTCCTTATAAAATGTGTCAAACCTAGTGGGAGGCCATCTGATTGCACTGCCCTGGTACTATCAAGTCTAGTAAATGTAGCCGCACATCCAGTCTCATTTCTATCCCCATACCTGATTATGACCCTGGCACACCACTATGTACCAGATCACAGGGTAGTAAAAAATAGAGCTAGAGATATTGTCTTGGATCTTTGGCCAGATAACATTGAGGATGTTTTCCACCTCCCGAAGGGCATCAAAATATACTATGACTTCTCAATCAACAAATCTTGGATTGGTTCAAGAATAACACCTTAGAGGCATACGATATATTAAACCAAGAATACCTCATCCAATCCCTCCCAATGAACAAAATTGAAAAGATAGATATGAGGAGGAGATACCTATATGATGATATTCAGGAATTCATCACAATTCTCAACAGATTGTACGAATTACCCCTGTCCATCTAGCTTGAACAGTGGATGATCATACTAATTAAGAAGATCAAGGGGCAAAGGGCTAGGTTTGATTGGGCCACCATCCTTAGTGATAACTTGGATGGATAATTAATCGTAGTAAAACACAACCCAAAGTTTTACATGACATCATACATGGTGTATTTGTTAGCAGAAAGGATAGAGTACCCGAGATTGGTGAAAAGAGGAGCCTTTAGCCAACCCAATGCATGGCCCTTCACCATATATCCCCAATTGATAAGGAAATCCAAGATGGATGAAAACAACCTAGATTATAGGACCGTCAAGGACACATTCATCTTTGCAATCATCTGCTCCATTGAAGGTGATTTTGCAAAAATATTATCAAAAGAGGTAGCAGCTAAGGTAAGGGTAATTGGGGCCTTCTATATTCAGTTCATAACCTTCACCTATATCAAAATGGTTGGGTGCACGCTTGTCCCAAAGAAACTACCCATATACCCTTCTGACTGGGTAATTATCATAGAGATGGCCTGACATCTTGCGGATGCATATGAGCATATTAAGCATAAGAAGAAGCACTAATGGGACTTTCCTATTGCAATTAGCCCATATACCCTGTAGGATATGAAGGTGTGTAAGTCCCTTGCATTTGAATAAGACGAATGTCCATTACAGTCTCTAATGGATGGGGTCAAGCCAAGGTTTTATCCCATTGGTACTTATAGCCACATCATGGGTAGGCATTACATCCATAAGCCTCACCAGGAAGACCACTAGATGAATTTTGTGGATTATTATGAATTCATGGTATGGGATTAATGAACAATGTCCCTAGTTTTAGCATAGGCTTCCCTAGAGCTCAAAATTCCTCCAAAAGCATGGGAAAAGGAGACAAATGAGGTACTTGAACCACTATATAATAAAGATAAGGTTTATACTATACCTATTCTAAATGCTGAGATAGATATGGATGAGAATGGTAGTATTCAGTTCAAGGCCAGGCGCGTGGTTAAGGCTACTAAAAGTTGGATCAGAAATCCCTTCCTAATGGATCTTGTACCAATCAAACCATATTTAAACGCACCACCCAAAGTGGATAAGGTAAAATGAGAAAGGGTAGCAATGCCTTAGTTCAAGAATGACACTCCACAAAAGTTAGGAATATTGTATATGCATGAGCGCCCAGTCGTGTACGACCCCAACCCTAAGCATATACCACCAAATATTATAATGATGGGAAACATCTTCCCACCTTTGGAAAAATCACAAACGACTCAAGAAGAGATCCCTACCACCAGTAAATCCCCTAATATAGAGGCTAATGAACTTCTAGGCACCTCAGGCAAGAAAAAGAAAGTGTACAAAAGAAAGAGAGCCTTTGCATCTCCGCAGTTAGAAACTCTACTAAAGAAACTAGAAGAGGAAGGATAAGAGGAGGAGGTACCTTTAGTAAGAAGAACAAGATCAACGACCACTATCCCAAAGAAGAAAGGCTTGGAAAAGGATGTTCCCATTTAGGGGGAGGAAGAATTACAGAAAGAACAAGGAGACCCCCGAGATTCCCTCAGTCCTGATGAATTCCTTATTTTTTACTTCCAGGATCTTACAGGGTTTGAGGATCAAGGGGTGGATACATTTGATCATTTAACTGGAGTTAATATGGGGTGACATATACCACCAATCCCACAAGTTTCTCTAACTCCACCCCTGTCTCAGTTCATTAACCCCACAACCCCACAAAGAGAGTATCGCTCGGGGAAACATATACAAGCAAGGGAAGGGACACCAAAAAAGAGGTAAAGGAACTGTCTATTTCGGGGTCCTCCATTTCTTAGACCTCATAGACAACCCAATTCCTAGACCTCATAGACAACCCAAGGAGAGTCGCTCCAAGATACACAAGGAAATAAGGACACAAAGAAAGGCCCTGATCCTGTAGATACTCAAGTTGCTACTCCTCCACCTTTATTCCCTACTCCCACTCCTCCACCTTCATTCCCAACTCAAGCTAAAATTTTATCAAATCTTTTAGGAGATGTGGAGAAACCCAGGGATGAAATGGGATACAGAGGGGAAGAGAGTACTCCTCCACTGGAGAAAACACATGAGGTCCTAAATGCCCCTTCAAGAGAAAAGGATGGAATCTCAAAAGAAGAAATGAGAGAAAAGGGGGAAGGAGAAGGGGAAGATAACTCAGAAGGAAGAGAATCAATGGAAAGGGAAAAGGAGGCCGAAGAGGAGACAAAAGCATAGGAAAAAATAGGGACAACTTCAGTATTGTACATTGATCCTTACGAGCCCACCGTTGCCTTTACTAAACCAACATGGTTTACTAAAGAGATACAACCAAGGAAGAGAACCTATACAGAAGATGAATGAGATACAGACATGTCCTTTCTAGGTCAATCCTTCCACCAAGCAGAGTCTAGTGTGCCATTAAGGACAATGTCCTATATTACTCAGGATGATACGGGCTGCTGGAAAGCGCAAGTGGCAGTTCCTACAACCAACGCAACTCGGGTAGAGATAACCCCAGAATATTACACTTTTGATGAGGTTGATCTAGGGGATACTATAAGAGAAGGAAGCAAGACATTGGCAGCTCTAGGGATGAAGCACGCTCTCAGCTTCATGGACAAAGATGAAGAAAATATAAAATTATCAACTGAGCAGAATGATGCATTAAGAAAATTCATTCTTATAGTAGTGGGTGTATGCACCCTAAAATGGTTGCCTAGACTATGGGCCCCCATTCTTCAATTTATCAAATTCATGAATCAATGCTTTGCAACATTTGAATTCAAATCAATTCCCTTGATCAAATCGTAATTAATTCAATTATTTCAATATTTCCTAAGGTTTGATCATTTCATCAATAAATCTTATTTACTTAAAAGAAAATAATCCCTTTTTATTAAATAAAATAATCTTATTTAATTAAAATCTCTTTTAATTAAATAATCTTATCTTATTTAATTAAAACCTCTCTTAATTAAATAATCTTCTTATTTAATTAAAATATTCATTTTAATTAAATAAGATAATCTTATTTAATTAAAAGAAAATCCCTCTTTTAATTAAATAAATAAAACCCCCACTTAAATCCCTCATTGTGTTGAAAAAGGGAAATAAATTAAATAAAAATAAATAAAGCTCCTTTTTCTTCACACATTCCTAAGTGGTGGGTTTTTTTGTCTCTTAATCATAGCCTTTGATTTTGCCTTTTGAAGATATGAGCACATGGATCAACCAAGATTTAATCTCCACCATTGCTCATTTCTTTTTACCTCTTAATATCTACCATCCATTGCTCTTTAAAAGGAAACCTCTCCTTCTCATTTGAAGAGATACACTTTTTATGCTATTGTTATGTTGCAGGTTTGGAGAGCAATTTTGGAGGAGAATTTGAGCATTTGAGCTTGAACCATGCAACTTCTTCTTCTTGTCTTCTTCTCTCATGTATTCATGGCAATCCATTTAGAGTAGATTCGTGTTAATTTAGATTCATATTTCCTTCATAGATTAGTTTCCTTTCATGCATTGTTATCATATAGATTAGTTTCCTTTCATGCATTGTTATCATATAAAATTGTTTTCATTCTCATTTGCAATGCATATTTGATGATCATGGCGACTAGCATTCTTTCTCTTCCTCTTTGAATCTCTCATTTCATGTTGTACTTTCATGGGCATAACTAGGTCTAAACTGAGGGCCTTCATCACAAACCCTTGCACTCTATGAATAGAGAGTTATGAGTCACCATTTGAGACCTCATTCTTGAGAAATCTTGGATATAATGACTCATAGAAGTGTGTCACATTTTTAGCACACATTTTTTATGCCCACTATGGGGCAACCCACCTTTACATGTTGGTTTTGATTATTTTTGGAGCTAACCCCCTTGTGCAGATTTGCTTGGAGATGAAAACCCTAGATTTTCAAAGATTTAATCATATCTCCCAAATGGCTGAGATTTTTGGTCTGAATTATTTTTTGTAGGTTGGTAACATATCAGAGAAGCTTCGGTAAAACATTTAGAATTTTCTAAGGTATTTGGAATTTTTTATAATTTTTTCTTTATATTTCATAAAAAAATAATTTTTAGCACAAATCAATATATTTTTCAGAACTTTTAACATTTTTGGAAAGGTATTTAAATTCTACAGGGGGTCCATTCTTTGTGTTTTAAATTTGGATGCAATATCATAGCTCATTTGGTCGATTTATGAAAACTAGTCTATTTTGGGAAAATGGCTCCCTAACAAACAAATGAAAAGATCTTTTTAAAATTATGACATTTTTTGAAATCTCTCTAGTTTTTAATAGGGGTCTCTTTTCTGCATTTAGGGTTTGGGATCTGAATTCATGTCATATATGTCCAATCTTGTTGACTAGGTTAAAAAAATCAAAATTAAAAAAAGGGCATTTAATAATTAGCTTGCTCTTATTTTTCACATGGTTCAATGCATGATATGAGTTGTCATTTAGATTATTTGCTGGTTATTATTTCTCCTAAAAATTGATTTTCAGATCTAACCCTAGGGTTTGCATAAGTTGAGTATACATTACATATCTTGTTTGTTGTTTGTTGTTTGTTGTTTGTTGTGTTTTTCTGATTTTTATTTTTGAAACAGCTTAACATGTGGTTTGTAGGACATTGAAAAGAAGACTCAAATAAAGACTACTAACGAATCATCTTGCAAGTTGCCTTGATTGATAGCATGCTAAACTTTGTTCTTGCATTTCACTTTGTTTTATTACAATAGGAACCCACATGCAAGACTTCTAAAATAAACTTCTATTTTGGTATTTTAGGAATGGCAATGATGTTAGGAAACTATGCTTTCGCCCTTTTGGGATGATCAAAAATTCAGAAGCATTGTTGTCATTTTCTTATGTGTTTGAAGTGTCTTTTAGATTTTAATCCTAAGAATTATATGAACGTATCCTCTCCCCTTGCCTTTGTGGATCTTGGGTGCAAGAGAAACTCATATAATTCTTCTAGTGTGGCTACCTCCCAAGTGCTTTAATAGAGCCAGTGAGATTGGATTGCCCAACTGGTAATAGGAAAAATTTAATCCCTTCCAAACTGGTATATAAAAAATGTCATTGTGATTAGTCTCACAGTGGATAGGTGTGAATTCGTTGTGGCAACCAAAATCTCCTCTTGTATCCTAGTGGTGTGTTAAAGTCCCTACATTGTTAAGGTGAAAACCTTGCTTCGAAAGGATTGGGAGAGCCCCCTTAATTGGGAAAATGACTTGATCACAACCACCTAAATGGATGCCTTGACTACAAACTTTGTTTTAGTAACCAAAAACCCTCTATCTATTGGCATGGAAGGTCAGAGACCGACTAAGATGTCCCACATTTTCACAGCTATTAGTAGAGACAACATTCCTTTGAGAAGTGATTCCCTTGGATTCAAAGCTTGGTGCGCCTGAGAAGTGAGCGCATTGTAATGAGAAGCCCGTGCCTCCAAGCTTCTAAGTTGTCTGCTATGAGTAGACATGGATGAACTTTGGTTCAAGTGGGAATTCAACAGATATTTCCCTGGCTTACCTAGGTTGTGGAGTGATTGTTCTATTTACAACAAACAATCTACTTGATGTGTCTTGCATGACTGAAACATCAAAAACATACACCAAACATCAAAACAAACATCAAAATTATCAACAAATCTATATTCTTAAGTGTTAAACTGTCAACTTGCCCAATTTTCTATCCTATCATTTTCAGTCTTCCTTGGTTGATCCAGATCAGATTATGTCACTTACCCCGCTGTTAGAAGCTTGCTTACACTTTGGATTCTTTCATTTTGACCTCTTGAACTAGTATCCTTTGATCTCACAAGTGACCTTGCTTGGAGTTGGTGAGCTAGAAACTGTCCTTGTTGAGAAGATAAACCTTTAAGATCCTTTGATAACACACTTGGAGAGTTTTGGTAATATCTTGTCCATTCACTTTCATACAAATTCAAATTCAATCAATATAACTTGGGTAAATCATCCTCCTGATCCATATGTGTTAGGGTATTCACCCATTCATTGAGAACCTCTATGGTAGTGTTGGTTTACACCCCTTGCAAAATTCTATCTTATCACCTCTCTTTTGGACAAGTGAATGTCTTTACTATCCTAGTTTGGTACCAACATTTCTTAGGGTCATCCTTTCAGCTAGTACCTTTTCTTTCATGCCTGTTACAACAAGATATCAAGTAGATCAAGTAAAATGACCTCAAGTAGTCTTTAAGCAATTACCTTTAGTTTAAACTCACCAAAAATGTAAGGAAAAAGAACCCATATTTGATCAATCACCTAGGAACAACTCATAAGTTTGATTTGATTATAAGAGTCACCTTAGTGAGTTGGGTACACCCTTAGCATCTTCTCTCTTGGATATGGATATGAGTTACACAATGACTCAACAAGAGAGGGAAGATATGGATAAACTCTTTGATGACATATTTTCAAAACATAGAGACACCATTTCATTTGGCGGTTCCTCTTGTGACAGTCGACCAACTTCACCCCTTAACTCAACTAGATATATAGATGCCCACCAAAGGGCTAAGAGAGGTAAGAGGCAAGCCTATCAAGATGAGAAATCACAACATAAAATCCAAGATGAGGAACTTTATGACACTCACATAAATGCAACGTACACCAATAATTTATTTTAACATTCAAGACCAAGTTCACCGCTCAAAACATCTTCAAGATACACGAGTGAAAGGCTTAAGAGAATTGAGCATGAAAAGAAAGCCTTCCTAGATGAACAAGCTGAAAAGGAAGAGCAATTTAGACTCCTACAGTTGGAGAGACAAACCTTGTTGGAAATATAAAATAAATCCCTCCAAGAGGAGCAAGATAGACTCTTGGCTTAGTGACTTAATGACCAATTTAATAACATGCATGTTAGTGGTGGAAATAACTCTCCTCCATCTACTCCTCCTGAGACTCCATGAAGTGGAAGATGTTCAAGGACACCATCACAATATCCTATCCCTAGAGGAAGAAAGGCTTCAAGACATGACCATCATAGGAGATGAACACCTCCTAGGAACTCAAAACAACCTTCACAACATGCTCATCATGGTTCACAATATGGGGGTAGTAGCTCAAGTTTTGACCTCAGCTCCCAAGACTTTATGAAAATGCAACATGAACCACTCTTCCAACAGTATGTGGAGAAATATCTAGAACAAAAAAAGACAAGTTCTTAGAAATTTTAATTTAGAATGGTGCTAGAGTCCCCTACAACTTTGATGTGGACAAAAAAATTAAGATGCAAGGTCCATCTCAAGAAGAGGAGATCAAACAACTTGAGTATGATGGAAAAGGTGTTAGCACCCAAGAATTCATTCTCACTTGATTCAATTTGTCCTAATCCTTTTGAAAAAAGTGTTAACATGAAAGAGTTCCCTAGAAAGGTTGAAATCCTTCAATATGACAATTATGATGGAAATGGAGATCCCCATGATCATGTGCGTCAATTTTATACCACAAGTTTTGAGTGTTGGAGATTTGCTTCTGTGCAAATAGTTGACTGTATATTTGTCATTGATAAAAACATAAAGTATACATCAATGAACTGCATTCAATTTCCAGTATGGATATGTGGAAGCCTTACATGGTTATTTTTATGTTTCAGACAGTTACTATACCATGTACATACACGCATATTTAGATGTTCAGTAACAGTTGAGTTATGTTACTCTATTTACCAGACATAGTTTTAGAAGAGTTTTCTCAAAAAGTTGACAGTAATTTCATTGATTATTCAGTTGTGTCTATCTATGGGATATGCGTGTTTAGATTCATGTTTAGTTATGAGTCTAAGTTAATTAACCAAAGGCGCTAATCATGTTTCATCTGAAGCATGACATTTGGATAATTTTGATGGAGCCGACTATGTGAAGCGATGTGTCTATTCAGTTTGAGTTGCATGGTTCTAATTATGTTGTGTGCTTGGTCTGGCCGAATAAATATGCATTGAAGGGATTCCTAAAGCTAAAAAAGATCATATATTTTGGAGAAGATACTTATAGTAGTTCATTTGAAGATCACCAAGTGTGAATGATAAGAATAGAGACAGAAGAAGGACAAAATAGAATGCTGGTTGTTTTGAGACAGTAGAACCATTTCATTCATCAGATAAAGATCTATGTGAAGAAGAAGAGAGTATATACAATTCATTGGAACTGATCAAGACAGCAGGTCTACCTAAATAGTTCATTTTCAGATATAGTGTATATCTATTTTACAGAAGTTTGCAGCCTTCACCATATTAAGCAGTGAGCTTTTGGACAGTGAGTCCTCACCCCTAATAGGGTTATTTGTAAAAGACTCCTAACAAGGTCAAACCCTTAACCAGGTCATTGTACTTATTATTTTTTAAAGATCAACTCCTAATAGGGTTGTAATTCAATCTTCTAATAGGGATTATTACACTCAAGTACAGTTCTTTGTGGGTGCTAATTCCCACCAGGGTTTTTACCTAGTTTGGTTTCCCCGTAACCAAAATTGTGGTTTTCTATTTTGTGTTATCTTAAATGTGTATGTGCTTATGATATTCTATAATTAATTGGAGAAAAGAATTTAACTTGCTGATAACTGATTCACCCCCCCTCTCAGTTATCACTTGGGACTATTCTGACAATTGGTATCAGAGCCAAGTGTCTTGGAGAGAAAGCCTAACAGCTTAAGGTAGATCAAATGGCATACTTCAGGAAAGAGAGTCCTAAGTATGATGGAGAAAATTATCTTGACTAGAAGAAAAAAATAATAACACATCTTCAGTGCATTGGTTTTGAGATTTATGAGATTGCTACTCATGCAATTGATGTTCCCACCTTGAAGGACCTTGTAGAAGAAGATTCTACTAATAAACAAAAGGAAGTATTCACCCAAAATGCAATTGCCAAAGAAGCCCTACTCAGTGCCCTATTTGATAGTGAATTTTCTGAGATCAAGAAGGAAGACAAAGCATATTCAATTTGGAAATACCTAGAAGACATGTTTGAAGGAGACATCCAAGCCAAGAATGCATGCAGAAAGACATGAAGAAAAGATACAACAATTTAGAGATGCTACCTGAAGAAAACATCAGAGCCTACAATCAGAGGATTAATGAAGCAGTCTCAGGAATCAGGAACAATGGTGGAGAAATTTCAGAGGATGATATAATGGACAAACTAATGACCACATTAACAGAAGATTATGAAAGCAAGATAAACATCTTGGATGAAACCATGCAATTTTCAAAAGACTTCAAAAGAGAAACCTTGATCAGTAAATATATGTATTTGAGATATCAAGATTGAAGACAAAACCTAAAATGGAAACAACTTTCAAAGCCTCAGTCCATGGTAAGAAATCCTTGAACATCTCTAGCATTAATGAGAAAGAAGAAGTTGATACAGAACTAGAAGAAATCATTGCTATGATTTCTAAGAAGGAAAGGAAAGGTAAATGAAAATATGAAGGATAGCTACCATTCAAATGTTTCTAATGCAACAAAGTTGGCCACTTTGCATCTAAGTGTCCTACAAGAGTCAAGAAGTACATATCAGATTACAAACACAAATATACTAAGGAATGTTATCATGTTGAGGATGGTGTAACTGATGATGATTCAGGAGAAGATGAAATTGGATTTGTTGCAATTAAGGATAATGAAAAAATGATTGATCAAATAGAAATTGAAGATGAAAAGAAAGCACAAGAATTGGCTTTAGTATCACAAGCTGACATCATAACAGAGTGGATCATAGATAGTGGGTGTTCACATCACATGAGAGGAGACAAAGATAGATTTGTACATCTAGATAGATACAAAGGTGGCATGGTCAGATTTGGAGATAACATTCCCAAACCTATCATAGGCAGAGGATCTATCACCTTAGATGGAAAGAACAAGACAGATGATGTTCTTTATGTTGATGGTTTGCATTATAACTTATTAAGTGTTGGACAATTGCTAGATAAAGGATATCAGTTGGAATTCAAAAACAACAGATGAATTATTAACAAAAAAGGAGACATGATTGCATTAGGTTCAAAAACCAAAGGTAATGTTTTTCAGCTTAACTCTAAAGTAAGTTGTTTTATTGCAAAAGTGGATGACAGTTGGCTATGGCACAAGAGACTTTGTCATATCAATTTTGACAACATAGTGAAGATAAGTAATGTAAAGGTAGTAAGAGACCTTCCAAGTATTGCAAGAGAAGTTGATACTATGTGTAGGGAATGTGTGATGGGGAAGCATATGAGGGCCTCATTCAGAAGCAAATAAAACTCTGCAGAGAACAAATTAGATCTAATACATATAGACTTATGTGGACCTACTCAAACAAGATCATACTATGGTGAAAGGTATTTTATTTTGTTTGTTGATGATTTCTCCAGGATGATGTGGGTTGTGTTCTTGAAAGACAAATCTGAAGCTTTTGAGAAGTTCAAAATATTCAAAGCTAAAGTTGAAAATGAATCTGGATTAAAGATAAAATGTCTGAGATCTGATAGAGGAGGATAATTCACCTCTGATAAGTTTATTGAGTACTAAAAAGAACATGGGATCAAAAGACAACTAAGTGCACCCATAATCCCTCAACAAAATGGAATTGCAGAAAGGAGAAATAGGATAATACTTGACACAGCGCGCACTACCATGATTGAAGGAAAAGTTGCGCACACCTATTGGAGAGATGCGGTCTATACAATCAATAGAATTCAACTAAGACCAAGTGCGAACAAAACACCTTATGAAATTTGGTTTGGTAATGTACCTACAGTAAAATACTTTAGAATCTTTGGAAGCAAGTGCTACATCAAGAGAGATGATGGTGTTAGAAAATTTGATGCTAGAAGCGATGAAGGTATTTTTCTTGGTTACTCTACTAAGAGAAAATCTTATAGATGATTTAATGTAAGGTTAAAGAAAATCATTGAGAGTGCACATGTGAAGATTGATGACAAGTTTATGATTCAAGAGAGATATTATGAATATGCACCTATGATTTAAGATGAACCTAGACCTATCAATAAGGATACAGTTATTGAAGAAATGTTTGACTGTATTGATGTATCATGCAATAACCTTGAACCAAGTCAAGAAGAATCACATATTATAGATGAGAGTGTCACACCTAAAATCTCAAAATACACATCCAAATACCACTCTAAAGAAGATAACATTGGAGATCAGAGCAGTAAAGTCTTGACAAGATCTAGAGAAAAAGGTTCAACCATTGATGAAGAGGTATGCTTTCTTTCACAGATTGAACCCTTAAGTGTTGAAGATGCGTGCAATGATTCAAATTGGAAAAGTGCAATGCAAGAATAATTAGATCAAATAATGAAGAATGACACATGGGAATTGGTCCCTAGACCTTGTGATAAGAATATGATTGGAAAAATCATATATCTCACTCAATCTAGACCTAATATTTCTAATGCAGTTGGCATTGTTGGAAGATTTGCAGCTAAACCTAAACAAAACCACTTAATGACAATAAAAATAATATTCAGATACTTAAAGGGAACTATAGACTATGGTTTATGGTATCCTAACTCAAAGAATGTATAACTTCATGTGTATACTAATGTTGATTGGGCAGGTTATGTTGATGATAGAAAGAGTACCTCAGGAGGAGCAGTATTCCTTGGAGATAGATTGGTCGCTTGGACAAGCAAGAAGCATAATTGTATTTCTTATTCAATAGCTAAAGTTGAATATGTAGCAGCCGCATTGAATTGTTCTACAATTGTTTGGATAACAGATGATAAAAGACTTTGGAATTCAGATTGATTATCCTATTGTTATTCATTGTGATAACACTAGCACTATCAATATGTCAAAGAACCATGTGATGCACGCCAAGACAAAACACATTGAAATAAAATATCACTTTCTAAGAGAAAAAGTTGCAGACAAAGAAGTAAAATTGGATTATGTGAGCACTAAAGAACATTTAGCAGATATTTTTACAAAGTGTTTATCAAAAGATACTTTTGAGTATCTCAGGGAGAAGCTAGGAGTAATTCCCTTTCCTGGGTCTGATTAGAATTTACAGCAAGTGTATCAGTCCTTGGTGACTGATGAATGGTTGACTACTCTACTTTTGTAGTAGTACCTATGCTTAAAAGTATTTGGCACCCTTTTCCATTGATGTTAAAGGGGGAGTATATAGTAAGGGGGAGCATATACTCTGGGGGAGTATATAGTCATGAAAATAAAAACATAGTCAGAGGAGCTACAACAGTGAAGAGGAACCTTAGATGAGGATATTGAGAAGATTATAAAAAGAAGAAGGATACTTTGGGTTGATGGTGTTGGAGAATTACTTCTGGCAGCTAGTTGATTGTATGTTTGTCATTGATGAAAACATATAATATACAGCAATGTTCTATATATACTTATCAAAATGATGTTATCAAGCCTTGCACAGTTATGTTCATTTTTTAGACATTCTATTTATGTTTTGTTCATACACGCAGACCTAGATATGGAGTTTTAGTTGTGTTGTGTAATTTTGTTATGTGGCAATTACAGTTTCTGGAGTTTATTTATACAGAGCTGACTTATTGCATTGGATCTTGAGTTGCACCTATCTTTGGGATATGCGTGTGTATATTCAAGTTAAGTTATGAGTTGATGATAGTCATCTAAAGGTGCCAAATGTGTTTCAAAAAGATTTCAAAGTTAGAGTTAATTTGGTGAGGCCAACTTAGTGAAGCGTCGCGTCTATTCAATTTATATTGCATGGTTGTAATTATGCTTGCGTGATTAGTAAAGCTGACAAGGATGTTATGAAGATTTTTCTAACAGGTCCCTTGATCTTATACTTTAAGGAAGATCCTTATAGCAATTCATTTGTGGAATCCTAAGTGTGAATGATAAAAAAGATAAAGGAAAGTGTAGAGCAAAATATCAGTTGAGTTTCATTCATCAAGGATCTATGTGAAGAAGAAGTGAAAGATTACAATACACTGGAACTGATCAAGATAGTAGGTCTACTCTACAGTTCATCATCAGATATAGTGCATATCTCTTCTATAGAAGGTTGTATCCTTCACCATTAAAGAGTGAGCTTTTGGATAGTGAGTCCTCACCCTTAACCGGGTTATTTGTAAAAGACTCTTAACAGGGCCAGACCCTTAACCAGCTCACTATACTTATTGCATTGTAAAGAACAACTCCTAACAGGGTTGCAAGATCTTCTAACAGGGATTATTATAAACAAGTATAGTTCATTGTGGGTGTTAATTCCCACTAGGGTTTTTACCATTTGGT
>MU223796.1:152521-190018 GCA_018584345.1 Thuja plicata
TGTGATTGGAACAAAGTGGGTATTCAGGAACAAGATGAATGAAGATGGTACAGTGGTCAGAAACAAAGCAAGACTAGTGTGTAAAGGATATGCGTAGAGGGAAGGGATAGATTACACTGACACATTTGCCCCTGTGAGAAGACTGGAAGCCATAAATTTATTCTTGGCTTATGCAACATTCAAGGATTTTAAAGTATATCAAATGGATGTTAAATTAGCTTTTCTGAATGGTGACTTGAAGGAAGAAGTATACATAGAACAGCCAGAAGGATTCAATCTATCAGATAAGCCAGATATGGTATGCAGATTGAAGAAAGCACTCTATGGACTTAAACAGGCCCCAAGAGCTTGGTATGAGAGACTAGATGGTTATCTTACCAAGATTGGATTTAAGAAAGGAGCAGCAGATTGTAACCTATTCATAAGAGAGACACCTGATGGACTACAACTTGTTTCCATATTTGTTGATGACATTATCTTTGGAGGTAATGACAAGCTTAGTTCAAAATTTGCAAAAGAAATGCAGAATGAATTTGAAACGAGCATGATTGGTCCTATAAAATATTTTTTGGGATTAAACGTAAAGCAGGCAGATAAAGGAATATTCATAAACCAATCCAAATATGTGAGGGAAACATTGAAGACCTTCAAGATGGAAGACTATAAGCCAGTATGCACTCCTATGATAACTGGAAGCAAGATTTCTAAAGAAGATGATTCCACAGTAGTTGACAAGACATTATATAAGTCTATGATTGGAAAACTTATATATCTTACTCAATCTAGACCAGACATATCTAATGCAGTTGGAATTATTGGAAGATTTGTAGCTGAACCAAAATAGAATCACCTAATGGTAATAAAGAGAATATTCAAATATCTAAAGGGAACTATAGACTATGGTTTATGGTATCCTAAATCAGAGAATGTACAACTTCATGTGTATATAGATGCAGATTGGGCAGATTGTCTTGATGATAGGAAGAGTACTTCTGGAGGAGGAGTATTTCTTGGAGATGGGTTGGTTTCTTGGGTAAGAAAGAAGCAGAATTGTATCTTTCAGTTGACAGCAGAAGCTGAATATGAGCAGCATTGAATTGTTCAACAATGGTTTGGATCAAACAGATGGTTAAAGATTTTGGTATACAGGTTGACTATCCTATTATTATTCACTGTGATAACACCAGTACTATCAACATGTCCAAGAACCCTATGATGCACGCAAAGACAAAACACATTGAGATTAAATACCATTTTCTTAGAGAAAAGGTTGCAGATAATGAAGTAAAATTGGACTATATGAGCACCAAAGAACAGTTGGCAGATATTTTCACAAAGCCCTTATCAAAAGATACTTTTGATTATCTCAGGGAGAAGTTGGGAGTAATTCTCTCTCCTGAGTCTGATTAGAAAAAGCAGCAAGAACATCAGTCATTAAGTGACTGATGAATGGTTGACTACTCTACTTCTAGAGTAGTACCTGTGCTTAATTATTTATGGCACCCTTTGTCATTGATGTCAAAGGGGGAGTATACAGAAAGGGGGAGCACATACTCTGGGGGAGTATAAACATAGACAGAGGAGCTGCAGCAATATAGAGAAATATTTGATGAGGATATTGAGAAGATTGTAAAAAGAAAGAAGACACCATATGTTGAAGATGTTTTTAATATCATATGTTGCCATCAATGTCAAAGGGGGGATTGTTGGAGATTTACTTCTGGCAGCTAGTTGATTGTATGTTTGTCATTGATGATAACATATAATATATAGCAGTGTTCTGTGTGTACTTATCAGAATGATATTATCAAGCCTTGCATGGTTATTTTCATGTTGTAGAAATTTTTTTTATGTTTTGTTCATACACACAAACTCGGATATGGAGTTTCAGTTGTGTTGTGTAATTCTATTATGTGACAGTTATAGTTTCTGGAGTTTGTTTGTACAGAGCTGACTTATTGCATTGGATCTTGAGTTGTTCCTATCTTTGGGATATGCATTTGTATATTCAAGTTAAGTTATGAGTTGATGATAGTCATCTAAAGGTGCCAAACGTGTTTCAACAAGATTGCAAAGTTAGAGTTAATTTGGTGAGGCTGACTTAGTGAAGCGTCGTGTCTATTCAATTAATATTGCATGGTTGTAATTATGCTTGCATAGTTGTAATTATGCTTGCATGATTAGTAAAGTTGATAAGGATGTTATGAAGAGTTTTCTAACAGGTCCCTTGATCTTATACTTTGAGGAAGATACTTATAGCAAGTCATTTGTGGAATTCTAAGTGTGAATGATAAAAAAGATACAAGAAAGTGTAGAGCAGAATATCAGTTGAGTTTCATTCATCAAGGATCTATGTGAAGAAGAAATGAAAGATTAAAATACACTAGAACTGATCAAGACAGCAGGTCTACTCTATATTTCATCATCAAATATAGTGCATATCTATTCTAGAGAAGGTTGTAGCCTTCACTATTAAAGAGTGAGATTTTGGACAGTGAGTCCTCACCCTTAACCAGGTTATTTGTAAAAGACTCCTAACAGGGTCAGACTCTTAACCAGGTCACTATAATTATTTCATTGTAAAGAACAACTCCTAACAAGGTTGCAAGATCTTCTAACAGGGATTATTATAAACAAGTATAGTTCATTGTGGGTGTTAATTCCCACTGGGATTTTTACCATTTGGTTTCCTCGTAACCAAATTGTGGTGTTGTCTATTGTGTTATCTGAATGTGCATTTACTTTATTGTATTCTAGAGTTAATAAGAGAAAAGAATTAAATTATATGATAACTGATTCACCCACTCCCCCCCCCTTCTCAGTTATCCTTTGGGACTATTCTAACAGATGGTGTTTTTCATATCATATGTTGCCATTAATGTCAAAGGGGGAGATTGTTGGATATTTGCTTCTGTGCAAATAGTTGACTGTATGTTTTTCATAGATGACAACATAAAGTATACAACAGTGAACTATATTCACTTTTCAGTATGGATATGTGGAAGCCTTGCGTGGTTGTTTTTATGTTTTAGACATAGTTACTATAACATGTACATATACGCAGATTCAGATGTTCAGTAACAGTTGAGTTATGTTACTTTGTTTACCAGAAATAGTTTCAGAAGAGTGTTCTCAGAAAGCTGATAGTAATTTCATTGATTATTTAGTTGCATCTATCTATGGGATATGTGTGTTTAGATTCATGTTTATTTATGAGTCTAATTTAATTAACCAAAGGCGCTAATCATATTTCATCCAAAACATGACATTTGGATAATTTTGGTGGAGCCAACTATGTGAAGTGATGCGTCTATTCATTTTGAGTTGCACGGTTCTAATTACATTGCGTTCTTGGTTTGACCAACTAAAGATGCATTGAAGGGATTCCTAAAGCTGACAAAGATCATATCTTTTGGAGAAGATACTTATCATAGTTCATTTGAAGATCACCAAGTGTGAATGATAAGAAAAGAGATAGAAGAAGGACATAATAGAATGTTGATTGTTTTGGAATGGTAGAACCATTTTATTCATCAGATAAAGATCTATGTGAAGAAGCAGAGAGTATATACAACTCATTGGAACTGAGCAAGACAACAGGTCTACCTAAACAGTTCATTTTCAGATATAGTGTATATCTATTTTACAGAAGGTTGTAGCCTTCACCATATTAAGCAGTGAGCTTTTTGACAGTGAGTCCTCACCCCTAACAGGGTTATTTGTAAAAGGCTCCTAACAAGGTCAGACACTTAACTAGGTCACTATACTTATTGCTTTGTAAAGATCAACTCCTAACAGGGTTGTAAGATCTTCTAACAGGGATTATTATACTCAAGTACAGTTCTTTGTGGATGCTAATTCCCACCGGGGTTTTTACCTTGTTTAGTTTCTCCGTAGCCAAAATTGTGGTGTTCTATTTTTTGTTATCTTAAATGCGTATGTGCTTATGATATTCTATAATTAATTGGAGAAAATAATTTAACTTGCTGATAACTGATTCACCCCCCCCCCCCCCTCAGTTATCCCTTGGGACTATTCCAACATTGAGTTCCATCAAGATGACTCGTACCTCATGAGATTATTCCCAAGGAGTCTTAAAGGTCAAGCAATGGAATGGCTCACCAACATAACTCCTCCCACCAAGACTTTCAAAGAGCTTGTCCATAGATTTGTTCAACACTTTGCATACAACCTATCAAGATCTATCACCATGTTGGAATTATGCAATTTAAAGAAAAATAAAGGGGAATCCTTTGTCACATTCTCACTACTCTAGAACCATTCCTGAAAATGAAAATATTGACATCCTTGTTAGCAACTTGGTTCCCAAAATGCAGTATGAAGTTAGGAAGATGGTTTTTGATTCCTTTGACATCATGGTTGAAACCGCATGTAGGATTGAGAATGTTTTGAAAGAACAAGGAATTTTGACCAAACATGGAAACAACAACAACAACAATGGTCAAAACAAAAATAACTCTAATAAGGATAAAGGGAAGAACTCACACTGGAATAGGAACAAACAAGTGGTTAATGATGGAGTTGTGGACTCCTCCCAACCCAAAGATAAAACTATGTTCCACTTGTCTAGTGTTGTTCAGGCCATGAAACTCAATGCCTCTAATCGACAAGAGACCAAGCCGAGATACCAAGATAGTCCTAAGAAAGAAAGACATCAATTTTCAAAGCTTGGTGACTCATATGAGGATGTCTTGAAAATGTTCATTGCTAAAAACCTTGCACATCCTCAAGATCCTGTGAAACATTATATACCTAATGTTAAGCCACATTGGTGGGATGAGAAGGCCTTTTGCAAGTTTCACAATGGTATTGTACATGACATTGAAAACTGCTAAAAACTCAAGCATCTTATTCAAGATCTCATTGAGAATGGAAAACTTAAGATAGATGGAATGAACACCAATGCTGATCATAAGGCATTCAAGGAACTGTTTCCCAAGTATGAGAAGGCATAAGCCTCTAAATCTAAGAATGGCAAGGCTAAGATAAATTACACTTACACAGATGCAGAGAATACTATCAACATGCTTGAATTTGTGGAAGAAAATGTCAATATGATGAGGGGTAAAGATCCCTATGGTTATGATCTAGACATGGACTCTCCTCCTATCTTTTATGAAGAACCCATCATGGTGCTAAGGGGTCCTAACTCTAGAGCATCCTCGCAATCCCTCAATGATGTCACACAAAGTCAAGGTCATGTTGTCATTAGAGGACCCAATTCGAGTCAATCAAGTAAACTTAAGCAAGTGGCATCCAATAATGTCACCTCGAAACCAATAGTTAATCCTAAGTCAAGCTATAGTCTTGTTGATCAGTTGAAAAGAACCCCATCTCAAATTTTGATCTTTGAGCTCTTAGAGTTGTCCCCAAGACACAAGCAAGTCCTTGAGGATACTTTGCACACGAAAAATGTCCCCAACAACTTAGATGTTGATCAATTACAGGACATGGTTAACCACATTTCTAGCACTCATTACCTTACCTTTTCAGAGGATGATGATAGAGATTTGAGCCACCCACACAATCTTTCTCTTCATATTGAGGTCATGATCCACATAACCCATGTTAGGCATGTGTTGATAGATGGGGGTGTTGGGCTTAAGAACTATTCCTTTAGTCTTTTAAAAGAGTTGGGTTATTCTAAAAAAGTAATAGATACCAAGAAAAGGATCACTATCAAAGCCTATGATGAGGCGAAAAGAAGATCCAAGGGGTTGGCCATCCTTCCTATTAGGATTGGCCCTATTGAAAAAGACATTTTATTTCAAATAGTTTATGTTGGCCCCTTGCATATAATATCTTACTTGGTAGACCGTGGATTCATGATATGCAAGCGTTGTCGTCTACCTATCATCAGTGTCTTAAGTTCCCTTACAATGAAATAGATATTTGTATACCTGGGGATAACACTTTATCTGTTAGCTCAATTTCAGCAGGAACTCATGTTCCCCTTAATAGAGAAGAAGAAGAATTTGATGCAACCTTAGCTGAATGTAAAGACAAGCTCAAGTCAGTAGACCTTGGCATAGGGGGTATCAACTCAACTCCCTCACAACATTACTAGTTTCACCTTGGTCTTATGGAAAACCTTCACAAGCAAAGAGACCCTCCTCTTCAGCTATGACTTTATTTGGCACATTTGTAGAGTCCTCGGTGCCTATTCAAGATGAGAAAGAAGAGACATTTGTTAGAGACTCGATCTATAGAGAAGAGAAATATATGCACAATGAGAACTTCTCTCCCTCTCTTAAGGATTAGGGATGAGGGTATACTTTTGTTGGACATATGGGCTATCCCAGACATAGCCCTCTTAATCACAAACTGGATGCTAGAGCCAAACCTCTTGATCATGCTCTTTTTGGACGCAAATCTAAGAAGCCAGTTGGCTGAGGCTTTGTGAATCACAAAAAGCACACTACTCCTATCCTTGATAAGTTGGATAGTGAAGATGAACCAGAATATGTACCTATTTTAAAAAATCGGCAAGACATGTGTGAAGATTGGGTCCCCTCCACTAAACTCCTCTGGGGAGATTCAGATATTCCAATCGCTCATTCGTCGGTTACAACTTTAGAACAAGAATCAGATGTAGAAGATCCTTTCAGAGAATGTTAATGAAATAATCTTGTTCATTTAATGGAAAGAGAAGGTGACACTAGACCTTCCACATCAAGATGTCCCAAACCTTCATGGTGTAAGCATCCTAGTCGCAGTTCAGACACCAGTTCATATAAGTATAAATGGGACTCCTTCTCAGAGCCTTCCAAAGTTGACATGGATGTTGATATCATCCACACTTATATTTCTCAACCAGAGGTAGTCAATGAGTTACATGTAGGATTAGAGGATTTGAACCCACGTGTTGCCTTAGTGGATAATTCTTCACTTGTTAGGACAAATCCCGATTTGGGTAGCTTAGAAGGATACTTGACAGACTCCAACTCTTCGGTCACCATTGATAATATCATTCACATTTATAACCTTGAACCAGTCATTGACTTTCCTCTTGTTCATCTTGATCTCATTGATTGGTCCCAACGCTATCAAGAACTTGAGCTCTTAACATTTCAAAATGATTATGAGTTAGCATATTACCTAAATACCATTGAACCCGTAGTCTCTTCCACCAACAAACCGGCTACCAGCATGACTGATCTAGACATCAAGAACCTTATTCACAAGATAAAAAGAAAATAAAATTAAAAGAATAGGATTTCTGATGGTGAAAACCACTATGTGGCGGTGTCAGAACCGAAAAAAGTAAAAATAAATGACGTATCCAAGGGTGAAAAATTCTCTGAGGTGCCAAAGGATGAGGCACTTGATCATCTCCCTAGATACTTTCAAGATAGATATTTAGTTCTTATTGAACCAGGTGTGTTTTTTATTTCTCCTCATTGGTACACAATTCCTAAGTCTTTGATGTATCCACTTCCAAAGGTCATAACTTTTGACTCGGATGTGGATTTTTGCTGAAATTTTATAGGTAGATGTGTGAGGAAGAGTTAATGGAAATTCCAACTCTTATAACTCAAAGCTAGCTCTGTTGGTGGTTGTTTCAACATCTTTTCAGGAGCCTGAAGTTTCATCTTGACCTTCAAAATTAGCTTTTTCTATTTCTTTCCAATTTTTTGAGTTTTTCTTTTTGTAATAAATCCAAAATCATGTTTCTAATTTCATGGGTTAGTTGGCAATTCATCTTGCCTTAGTTGAGATATTTTCTTGGGAAAAATTGAGATTCTTAGGATGAGTTTTAAAAGTTACCAAAAATGGACATATATTTTTCCCAAAAATCTGCCAAATATGGTAATTTTTGGAATTGTAATAAGTAGGAGTTTTCTTTCATTGTAGGGGCAAAGTAGATTGGATGCAGTTAATGAGAATTTGGATTTCTGTTATTCTGGCATTGTGTTATTCTTTTTTAATTGTTGTTTCTGAAGGTTTTGTGCTACATCAGTCTTACAAGTTATTGTTCCCATGTACAAACAACATTGTTGAATATGAAGCTTTAACAAATGGACTTAAGATGGCCATAGAATGGAGAATCATAGAGTTACACATCTATGGGGATTCATATCTGATAATCAACCAAGTTAATGGTGAATATCAAACAAAAAATGAGAAACGGGTACCTTACAAGCAAATAGTTGATTCCTTGAAATGATACTTCACACTCATCATGTTTCAACAAATCCCTAGAGCAGAAAACAAAGTAGCTAACACTATGGCTACACTTGCTTCACTCCTTCAGTTAGAGAAACATGAATCTAGATTTGACTTCCTGGTGGAAGAGCTACATTGCCCTATCTATGACTCCCAAGAAAGCTATGTCATTTGTACCCTTGTCAGCTGTGAGTCATCCTGTTATGGTGTCATTTACTCATACCTTTGTGATGGCATTATACCTGAAACCTTTAACTGGTCTGAATGCATAAACCATACCCAAAATGCCTATCGTCATTCCCTTATCTCTGGTGATTTGTATAGGAGGGGTCTAGATGGAACACTTCTTAGATGCTTAGAAAAGGAAGAATCTGACGAAGCGTTAGTTGACATCCATGAGGGCATCTATGGGGGACATTCCAATGGTCTTTCCATGGCCCAAAGGTTTCTTAGGGTAGGGTACTATTGGCCTACAATACAAATTGATGCAGTAGATTTTACAAAGTCAAGTGAAAAGTGTCAAAAACATGGTAACCTGATACATGCTCCAGGAAAGGATCTCATTCCTTATATATCTCATTGGCCATTTCAGCGTTGGGCCTTTGATCTTGTTGGGCAGATTCATCCCAACTCATCCTGACCAACTCATCAGGTGGACACAAGTTTATTATCACTGCTACTGATTACTTCACTAAATGGGTAGAAGTTGTCCCACTTTCTGTTGCCTCGGGCAAGACAGTCTCTCTATTCATTTTGAACCATATCATCTATCGATATGGAGTACCTTATGAGATTATCACTGACAACGGAAACTAGTTCAAAAATAAGGATCTTAAACAACTCTACAAGAAATTCAAGATTAAACAACATTGGTCCTCCATTTACTTCTCGCAAGGAAATGGTCAAGCAGAGGCATCAAAGAAAACCATTCTTAAAATCTTACATAGAACAGTCTGTAAGAATGGTAGATATTGGAACATACAGATAAATCTGGCTTTGTGGGCCTATAGAATGAGTATTCATACTCCTACTGGGGCTACTCTTTTTTCCCTTTCATATGGCACTGAAGCAGTGTTACCTTTGGAGGTTGAGATTCTTTCACTTAGAGTTTCCCTCAAAGGTCTAGTTACAGATGAAGACTACCGTGCCATGAGACTTCAAGAGTTAGAAATTCTAGATGAAAAATGTCAAGCATCATTTGACCATATGAGGTTTTATCAAAAGTGCATGTCCAAAGCCTTCAACAAAAAGTTTCTCCCTAGAGAATTCCAAGTGGGAGATCTTGTCCTACGTGAAAATCCTAGAATCAACAGCATAGAGATCAAAAGGGAAAATTTGAACCTAATTGGCTTGGACCTTACATCATTATAGCAGCTTTTGGGTCAAGTGCTTATTTATTGTCTATAGCAAAGGGAGAGCAGCTCCCTGATCCTATCAATGTCTTTCACCTGAAGAAGTTCTATCCATGATGCCCATTCTGTCTGGGGGCATCCTTTGTACATAATTATTGATCCTGAAAAAAATCCAAAAAAATGATATATTGTCAAAAATTCTAAAAATCAGAAAATGTCCTGAAAAAATGATCATCTTAGTGAAAACCTAGCAATAGGCACTTTGATGTATCTCCAAAAAAAAAAATATTCCAAAAATACAAAAAATTTAAAAAAATTTAAAAATTTAAAAAAAAAAAAAAAAAGTGCCTTGGTGAAAACCTGCAAATGGGCACCTTGGTAGCAAAAAAATTGTAATAAAATCCAAGTGGTGAAAACCTAGAAACAGGTGCTACTTGAGGCCTTTGCACCCCTATTTATTAGCGCGTGTCCTCAACTCTTAGCCTTTCTCCATCATGCCTTGTCCTTGTTGTCTTGGTCCAGAATTGGTCTTTGTCTTTATCTAGGGGGAGTAACTATGTTAGATTTGGTCTCTTGGATGCGTTAGTCTTTAGGACATCTCCCAAATGGTGTTTTTCAACACCACCCCAACTGTATTTTTCAATACAACCCCTAACATCGAGTATTTTTCAACACTTATCAGTTTGGTCTTGCCTAGTTTTGTCATGTGATCTTACCTACTTACAAGTATTTTATCCTTATCCTCAGAACTCAGTATCAGTTAACACACTTAAATTTTTAAACACAACACTTAATACTTGAGCTATGTCATAATATTTTCTTTGTGTGTTGAGTGTTATTGATTTCATTGAGTGTCCTTGTCTAATAAGTCTCTCCAGGATGCATAGATAAAGGACTTGGGGCATGGGGCATGTTTTTATTTGCTTTCTACTTGTGTGTGTGGTCTTGAAACTCTTGAGTGTCTCTTTTTGTTCCCTTGAAACACTTAGGAGATTTGAGGCTTCATCCTTGACTATTTTTCACAATCGTTCTTCTGGTCATCCTAGCATCTCTGTCTTGATGCAAGCATGGTTTTACTATATTAAATTGGGTAAGCTAGCATCGAAGTCATCTTGACCTTTATGTCTTTGATGCTTATGTTAGAATCTTTCCACATTCCAATCTGATATAAATCACATTCATATCTTCATAGTTGTGCTTGTGACTAGTGATGATTGTGTGATTTTCTGATGTTCGTTAATAATGGCCCTGTTGAGCATTGTTTTAACACAAGTCAACTTGTTAGGATCTCGAGATTCGATATCCTCTCTGGAAAGAATAACCGAGTTATTCCCAAGGTTCTCCGGGGTCAGGTCACAACCTGCTTGGTTACTCAGTTGAAGATAAATGTGATTGTTCACGAGGAGGCCTTTGCTAGTATGTTCAAGACAACAAACTACAAAATATTGTTAGTTCTCTTTTTTGATAATTTCTATTTTAACAAGTATGGGTGTTGTAAATAAAATGCAATTTTGTGTTTTTAAGATGGTAATTTTCAGAATTAATGATAGTGTTTTAAAGAGAGAAGGGTAACGAGAAATAAAGCAAATTGTGAGGAAAGTGAAATCCTAAGGACATAAACCGTCGTAAACCCTTCCTTGCAAATTAAATGCTGGAGAGATTTGGAACAACCTACGAAGCATAAATTAGACCAAGTCATGATTCACTACTCTACGGGTGCAAGCGTTTGGAGAGAAGACGTATTCACTCATGCAAGATATTCAAAATCTATCAAATCATGAAGCCACTAAGATGTGCACACCCACAAGATAGATTTATCGTTAATCCCAAAGATGATCTCCTCCACGCATTCGTCATAGCAAGGTAGATATACGATAGCAAACTCCAACTAAAAGTAGCACAAATTCAAAACACAATACCACAAAGGGCTCTCTAAAAATAAAGAATAATGCAAGCATACATTCAATAAATTTACATAGATAGCAGTAATTCACACACCATGAATGAAGCACCCAATGTACATCTTTATTGTATTAAAAATTCAGCCCCTTTACATTGCTTTTTGATTACAATATATAGAGTTTTGATCTACAACTCTAATTTTTGGAGTTAGGGCATCGGAGAGTCTAAACTAAAGAAATAGAACTAAGCTAGAAATTTGCTAAAGGTAAACTACTGCTAACTGATACTATGTAACTTTCATGGATTCTTAAACCCCTTTACAATCCATTTTCTCATGCAAAGAGGGAAAAATCTGCCAGAGAAGAGAAAGAGAAAGAAGGTGAATTCCTCCTGTGAACTGGAAGTCTTCTTCTTGATTCTGGTGGTCCTTCTTGGATTCTTCATCTGGAGTTGTTTCTGGTGGTGGGAACTGATAGGAAACCTTGAGTCTTCCCAAAATGAACTCAAGTTGTCCATTAATCTAATCTGGAGTCTAACTGGTGTCTGAAAAAGTGACCTCGTTGAAAACCCCCAGTTCTTCGGACCCCGACCTCTACCCTGAAACTTTAATGCCTTTAAAATTCCCCAAGTGTTTCTCAAAACTTTAAAAATTGGAGGTCCCAAAAGTTCAGACTTGTCGTGGGCCGAAAGGCCAAAAACTTTGAAGAGGCCGAAAGGCCAAAATCTTTGAAGGTTGAAAGGCCGAGAAAATATACTTGTTTTTGGGGCTGAAAGGCCAAAAAAATTGGAGGCCGAGAGGCCGAAAGGCCAACAACTCTTCCTTGGAAGAATTTAGCCAAGTGTTGAAAATCTTGCCCTGTCTACCCGGTATTTGAACCCTAGAGCTTTATCCAGTGAAGACCTCTAGGTGATCTATCTGGAGCCTCTACACTATCTCCTAAACTTCTTCAAACTTGATCTCTTTTCTTTTTATCTTAGTGACCCTTCATTCTTGCTTCTTTCTGAAGATAGTTAATTCAGAAGTGAAGAACATGATCTCTTCTTCATGTTGTGACATTCTATGTATTTCCTCTTTCATGTAGAACAGTTGCTGCAAGGCCTCCTTGCTATTGACTCTGGCCAGAACATCTCTAATCTGTTGGACCACTTCCTTGGAGGGACGCAGAGCCTCTTGGCTTTCATCTCGGTAGATGTTGAGGCTAACCCCTATGAAGAAGGTATCTATATCGTTGATCCATTTTATTACCTCCTCCCACTTTTCATATATAAGGGCCTGGTGTTTCTTGTAGGCCTTAATTATCTTGGCCATTTTCTTGGTCCAAGTCACAAATTTATCCAGTTCTTCGCCCTCATAGACTTTTACCAAAATTTGGAAGTGTTGCTTTTGAATTATCTCCAAATCTTGGAGAGCTTCTTGCCACTTAACTACCTCTACATCCATACCCCCTTCATCTTCCACCAGGTCAATGAGTGAATTAACCTCAACCAATATGGTCCTATATGGCCTAAATATTGATGGGATTGCCTTCTCTCTGAATTGTTCGAAGTCATTTATCCAATTAGTGCTTGCCTAGATAAAAGAGGGAGTCAAACCTGCTGGCAAATCTGGTGTAGCCCTTTTATCAAGCATGGACTGTAGTGAAGCCTCTAAACAATTTGGGTCGATGGGACCCAACATCTTTTGTATGAACCCTTTTAAGGCTTCATTTTGATCTGTTAGAGTTTTGATAGTTTCTACATCTTTATTTATGAACCCTAGAGCATGCTTCAGCCCTAAAGCTACTAGTGTTTTTCTCCCTTCTCTTGTAGGTTCACCCAAATCTACCTCCTTGAATGTATAACCTTCTGATGAAACTATCATCTAAGAAGTGCTCGGGGGAGGGATAGCTATCTGGGCTTTCCAATGACCCCCAGTGTCTTGAGTTACATATGACATGATCTTTGTAGGTGCATTGATTTCTGCCTGGTGGAAAGCTTGTCTCACCGATATCATATTTGTGTCCTCTCCATCCAATTCACTGGTATAGGTTCTTCTCCTAGGTTGTATCTCCTTGGTAAACCAAGTAGGTTTACCGAATGTAGTTACAGGTTCATATGGTGCAACCTGGAGGATCGAAGTGAGGCTTTGTATTTCTAGCTCTGTTTCCATTTCTGATTCCTTTTCTTGCCCTTTTTCTTGTTCATTCCCTCCTTCCTTCATTCCTTCCCCTTTAGCATCCACATCCATTTCTCCTTCTTCCCTTCCTCTTTCTATCTCTCCTTGTTCAGTTACCATGTTATCCTCTTCTTTGTCCTGGGCTTCTTCATTAGAAGTATCAATTGATACCTTTGACTTCAGACCGATCATGGCCTCCAGCGTGGTATGGAAAGGTGGTGTGTCCTTATCACTCATGGCTTCTCTAGAAAACTGGGTGGCACATGTTGGAGGGATTGATGTTGAGGGAATAAGTGTTGGTATGATTGGAGTGGGAGATGAGGAGATGGTGGTAGTAGACGAAGGTGGAGTTGGTGCAGGAGGAGGTGCTGGAGTCGGTAGGGAAGTTTGTGGATTAAGTATGTGGGGTGGTGGAGTGAAAACATAACTCCCTCTAGCTACATTTCCTATTACTAAACTCTGAGTTACCCCACTATCTTGGGTTTTAGGCCCTGAAGCAGAATCGGAGCTTACTAGTGGAGCAGGAACATTCACCGGAGGATTGGTGAATTGGACCAGTGGAGGAGTAAGGGCTACCTGAGGTTGTATGAATGGTGGTGGAGTGAGGGCTACCTGGGGTTGTATGAGTGGTGGTCCCCCACTATGTGTATCTTGGCCCTGATCCAAAAAGCCTTCTAGTCCTTTAAAATCAGAAAGCATGAAGTCATCTGGTCCCAATGTATCCAAAGGATTATCCTGTTCTTTGGGATCCTGTTTATATTTCTTAGTAATCTCCTTTTCTCTCCTCTTCTACAACCTAGTCTTCCATACTAAGGGCTCACTTGCGTCCTCTTCCTCAGGCTCTTCTTGTACAGTTTCTAACTGCGGATATTCAGAACTCTTCTTCCTCTTATAGGTTTTCTTCTCAGCGGTGGGGGAAGATTGGCCAGAGGTAGATGGGCCTTCTCTTGATTGGGGTTGTGATGACCCCGCTGGTGTGTCAATCTGGCCTATCATTCTGGTTTTCTTGGGCCTAGGATTGGAGCCATATTCAACTGGTCGTTCATGACCATACACCATTCTTGGCTTTTGAGGGGGAGCTTTTTTATATTTAGGAGCTGTTGACTTCTCTCCTTGTTGTTTCTCTACTTTCCTGGAGGGCTCCATTAATGTTTTCACTGGGATCAGACTCATCCAATGTGGCTTCTTGATCCAAGATATAATGGTCTTTATCACGTGCCTTGCCTTGAAGTCTATGTCATCATTTTCATCTTTGTCCACCTCGGCATTCATGATTGGCCCGTCATACACCTTATCTTTTGTGTAAATGTCTTCTAAGACCTCCTCTGAATCACATTCCCATACCTTTGAGGAAATAGGAACCTTCAACACCTCTTTTGCCAGAGCTAGGTTCATTCTACAGTAATCTCAAATTCTGACCACATGATCATCTATATAGTTCATCCAATGATCTTCCAGATGTGGCTCATTACGTAGAATTTGTTGATGATATGGCTATAAGTACCTATAGGATCAAAGCGGGCTCATACTATCTTGTAAAGCTGTAAGGGACAGTCATCCCATTCAAAAGCAAGAGATTTGCAAACCTTCATGTCTTGTAGTGTATAGGGGCCCAAAGAGATGGAAAAGTCCCAATAGTGCTTCTTCTTATGTTTTATGTGCTCGTATGCATCCGCGAGCTGCCTGGCCATCTCCAATATGATTATCCAGTCGGATGGGTACCTGGGAAACTTCTTTGGTTGCAAGGTTGAGCTAGCTATCCTGATATATGTGAACATCTTGAACTGGATAAAATAGGCCGCAATGGCCCTTATCTTAGCGATAGCCTCTTCTAACATCCTTTTACCAAAGTCACCCTCAATAGATTAGATGACTATGAAGATGAATGCATCATTGACTATCCTATAATCTAGGGAATCCTCTGGCATGTTTACTCCTTTTATGAGCTGCGGGTATACAAGATGGGGCCATGCATTTGGGTCATTCAGACTTCCCCTTTTGGTGAGACCAGCATAATCTTCCTGGGTAGCTAGTAGATACACCACGTAAGTGCTCATGTAAAACTTGGGGTTATTTTTTAAAGCTGTCAATTGCTCATTGAGATTGTCACTGATGATGGTGCCCCAGTCGAATCTTGCCTTCCCTTTCCAGATCCTTTCTATCAATAGGATCATCCAGTGCTTGAGTTGGGTGGACTGTGGTAACCCATACACCCTGCTTATCATTGTTATAGCTGCCTGGATATCATCTCTCATATAACCTCTTCGGAGGTCTATCTTGTCCAGTTTGTTCTTGGGAATTGGTTGCTTGAGTTATTCCTTATTCATCATCTCATTCACGGTTTTCTCCTCGTTGCCAAACCACTTGGTCCCCTTTTCGATATAAAAGTCATAGAATTTGTTTATGCCTTTGTGAAGGTGAAAGATGTCCTCAATGATATCCAGCATGATGTATAGCACCACCTGATCTTCAAATTTTACTACCACCCTTTTATCTGAATCATAATGATGAGCTAGGGTTATGATCAATTCTGAGGATGAAACAGCCACAGGGTGTGCGGATGCATTTACTAGCCTGGATAGGACTAATGAGGTACAATCCTCAGATCTGTTCGCCGATTGGGAGCACTGGGTTAGGAATTCATTCCAATCCATGTTCCCAATGTTGGTGTCAGTTACCTCATTGTGTTTGTTCCCCACCTTTGAGCTAGAGGGATTCCCCTTGTATTGATACTTCATTGGGGATGTTATCTTGGGTTTAGTCATTCCTGCAAAAAAAGACAAATATTAGTAGCTTATTTGAACAGGAAAAACAATTTAAACTATGAAAGCAAGTAAAGAGAGTAGAAAAAATATTTAAAGTGCAATTTTTCACACTTTCAAACCTTTCAGGGTTTCAGACACCGAAAACTAGTTCGGAGACTGAAAAGTTTGAAAGTGCAAATAGGTATATGGTAGGGCCAAGTCCATCGGGGGTTTCAGAGTTTCAGACACCAAACTGGGAGGGGCTTGCTCAAGGACGCTGAATCACCTGAACATGGTGAGGAACTTAGATGGACTGATCAGAGGTTTTGCTTTTGGCTTTTCAGATTTTTGGACCTTTCCGATGCTCGAAAGGCCGAAACGTCTGAAATGGCACTTGGTGAAAGTGAAGATCCCATTTTTGGCCCTTTGAAGGTCAAAAACCTATGGTGAGCACCACGACTAACAAACATACAAAACCCTAAACCTAGACCTAACAACACCAGAAAACCCTGGGGTCGGCAGGGAAGGACATCCTTGTCGATGCACGAAGATAGAAGCCCCAAAAAAGGTGACGAAATGAAGTGCCCTAGACTGGACAGGCACTAGGGGCACCAAAAAGACCCTAAACCTAACCAAACCTGAAAGCACCAAGTGAGGAAGAGTGAAGAGAGCCTACCTCGAGTGATTGATCAAAGGGGAGGGCAACCAAGCGGCTTGGAAGAGGAGGCAGTTGGCGAGGGGAAGCAGATGGAACATGAGCGAGAGCACAAACACAAAAAAAATGCAAAGTGAAATGACAAATGGAGGCTACCCCTTTTATAACCCATGGGCTGACGTCAGCAGTTTCAGGGTTTTGGACCCCAAAAGACCAAAACAGGTTGAGGGAGGACCAAGAATTTGGCCTTTTGGTGTTTTCAAAGTCTGAAAATACCGAAAGGTCGGGTCTTCGGCCTTTTGGCCATTTCGGCATTTCAGAGGATCTAAATCCTTTGAAAGTCTAAAAGGGCCGAAAGGTCAGACCTTCAGCCTTTCGGCCATTTTGGCATTTCAGAGGACCTAAGTCCTCCGAAAGGCCAAAAGGGTTGAAAGGCCAAAAAAGATTCTTCCTTTATTTGCTTTGGTTTCAGTAACTTTCTCCGATGTCTAACTGGATCTCTACGAGGGGCGGACACGATGAAAGGAAAAAGATAAAAATAGGGGGCTCCCCATGGTCAGATGACCTAAAATGGGGTGTGTGTTGTGGACCCACAACAGGCCCAATGATGAAAATAAGTTCCTTAACATTCTCTAATGAATGATGAACACAAAGTCCTATCTTATAATTGCTCTATTGCAAGTACACCTTTGCAATTTCATGTAGCTTGCATTGTTAGACTTCATGTTAGTTTGCATTTTTAGGCTGCATTATGAGTTTGAGAGGGTTTCCTTCATGTTTCTTGTGGACTTTTAATCAACTATGGTCATGTTTGATCTTCATTTCCTTATCTTGTTTCGTGATCTCAATCAAAATTTTCTATCTTAAATAGTTGATTGATTTTGAGGCAAATTCTCTTTCTTCTCTCCATTTATTTCCACTTCTTCCAAACTTCTATCTTCCATTCACTTTGCCCCAACTTCTTTTCTTCTAATTCAACCTTGGGGCATAATCTTTCATTCTTGATGATCTACCTTGGTTCTATGATCCTTATATCTTTCATCTTACATCAAGAACCTTATCTTTAGTTTGATTTGATCAAATTTATGAATTTGTTGAATTTGTTGTTTCTCCTCTATCTCATTTTGATTTCGATCAGGAGGGGCAGTACCTATCAAACTTCAATCCTTGATTCATCTTCATCAATCCTATCAATTACTTCGCTTGGGGTAACCTTGCTTGAGATTCTTATCTTGGACATGTCAATTACCTATTTATAGGGGTGTTAACCTTGTCTTTTTCAATCAGCTTATCTTTGTCCTGATGTGTTCCCATCTGTTGATCACACATCTGGGTTGTTTTGTGATCCCAAATCGATCTCACACTTCAACTGCATTCATTGACTACATTTGTTCCCATAAAGATCACACATTAGTCAAAGAGGGGCAAACGTATGCACCCTAAAATGGTCGCCTAAACTATGGGCCCCCATTCTTCAATTTATCAAATGACAGAATTAATTTATCAAATTCTTGAATCAATGTTTTGCAACATTTTAATTCAAATCAATTTCCTTGATCAAATCGTAATTAATTCAATTATTTAAATATTTCCTAAGGTTTGATCATTTCATCAATAAATCTTATTTAATTAAAAGAAAACAATCCCTTATTAAATAAAATAATCTTATTTAATTAAAATCTCTTTTAATTACATAATCTTATCTTATTTAATTAAAATCTCTCTTAATTGAATAATCTTATCTTATTTAATTAAAATCTCCCTTTTAATTAAATAAAATAATCATATTTAATTAAAAGAAAATCCCTCTTTTAATTAAATAAATAAAACCTCCACTTAAATCCCTCTTTGTGTTGAAAAAGGGAAATAAATTAAATAAAAATAAATAAAGCTCCTTTTTCTTCACACATATTCCTAAGTGGTGGGATTTTTTGCCTCTTAATCATAGCCTTTGATTTTGCCTTTTGAAGATATGAGCACATGCATCAACCAAGATTTAATCTCCATCATTGCTCATTTCTTTTTACCTCTTGATCTCTACCGTCCATTGCTCTTTAAAAGGAAACCTCTCCTCATTTGAAGAGATACACTTTTTATGCTATTGTTATGTTGTAGGTTTGGAGAGCAATTTTGGAGGAAAATTTGAGCATTTGAGCTTGAACCATGCAACTTCTTCTTCTTGTATTCTTCTCTCATGCATTCATGGCAATCTATTTAGAGTAGATTCATGTTAATTTAGATTCATATTTCCTTCATAGATTAATTTGCATATTTCCTTTCATGCATTGTTATCATATAGATTAGTTTCCTTTCATGCATTGTTATCATATAGAATAGTTTTCATTCTCATTTGCAATGCATATTTGATGATCATGGAGACTAGCATTCTTGCTCTTCCTCTTTGAATCTCTCATTTCATGGTGTACTTGCATGGGCATAACTAGGTCTAAACTGAGGGCCTTCATCACAAACCCTTGCACTCCATGAATAGAGAGATATGAGTCGCCATTTGAGACCTCATTCTTGAGAAATCTTGGATATAATGACTCATAGAAGTGTGTCACATTTTTAGCACACAGTGGGTTCCATCGACCCAAGTTGTCCAAAAGTTGAGTTACAGGTTTTATTGGAGAAGATGGCCACCCTGTAATTTCCAAAAGGAATGACACATTCTTTTGTACAAGCGTTCACAGACTGGAAGGTAGATTTTGAGCAGTTAGGGGAAAGAATCATTAGAGATATCTTGAGACCTTTTAGGATCATCCTCAAGGAGGTCACCAAGCTGGTAGATATGATGAAAGATGAACAAGGACTGAATCTTCAATTAAGCATATGGAAAGAAGTGCTTAGGGACCTAAAGATAGTAAAAAAATAGCACTTTCAAATTCTAGTAAAGGTATATGAGAGGGCAAAACTGGATAATTTTGGGACATAGATAAAACACATAGCAAATACAATAAAGTTTTATGAAAGGTGCGTAAAATAGGTACACCAAATACATAAGGAAGTGATGATGTGGGTAGAACAAATAGAGGAATTCTTCATAGGAATAGATCTAGACTTATATGAGGATAATGAGAAACAAGTTTTGTCTCTAGTAAAATATATTGTACAATAGTCTAGAGGGATAGCGAGGGTTAATACCAAGGAGGATCTCCATCAACTCTTCACATTCAAGGAAGAGATGCAGAGGATGTTCGAGCATGAAGAAGAGATAAAATTCTTTGTGTCTGAGTTGAATGCCTCTAGAGAAATATAGGAGCAACGCCTCACTAATGTGAAAAAGATGGACTATGGATAAGTACAAGAAATAGTACAGTGGCTTTGAGATGCTCTCCTAGACATTTTCCCAGACTGATGGTCCCTTTTGGGGACTTAGTCATTTTTTGCATAAAGTGATTTGAAACTGAGTCATTTTTTACCCTCGTAATTTTGGCCTTTCAACCTCCAAAAGTATGACATTTTAGAGAACTCAAGAGGACTTCATCTACACTTAGCCATTTTTTAGAGCAAAGGTCAAGGTCCAAATTTCTGAGCCATTCCAGCATGAAGAATATTTTGCATTAAGAAAGAGTCTCAGATCAATTTGCCTATGGACTTAGGTTCATTTAGTTCTAACTAGAAGTTGTCCAACAGTTGCACATGCAAAGAGAATCCCAAATGAAGACTCCAAGATAGAACTCAAATATTAAAGTGAAGACTCCAGTTAAAAATGGTGGAGCTCTAGTTCAATTCTCTCTTCTTTTGAGCAAGTTCACTTGTTCATTTCTTTCAAAGAGCTTATTCTGTTTATTGTGTTTGGATCTGCAAATTAATTAGATTGGAGTTTGTTTTTGTTCATCGATCTTGCTATGATGAATGAGTGGGAAAGATAATTCTACTACTCAAAAGATAAATCCATCTCGTGTGTGTCTGCATACTTATGGCTTCACGATTTGACAGAATTTGAAAATCTTTCATCTTGATAAAATTTTCTCCAAATGATTTAATCCATTGAGTATAGATTTGTGACATGGTATGATTCGTATTCAGTGATTTTCCATATTTCTATCATTTGATTCATAAGGAAGGTTAAGAAATGGTTTATGTCAGTTAGGATCTCATTTCTATAAATTTTCTTAATTCTTGTTACCCAAATATTCAATCTTTTAAATCTGAATAGAGTATATAATCATTGTAAGGGTTCAACACATATTTTACATCATTGGTAAATTACATGCATTGATAAAATTGGAAAAAATATGAAAGTACTCAAGTTTATTTTATAGCTCAAAGTCTTGAAAGAACCAGCAAAGGCCTCCTCATGAACAATTCACATTTATCTTCAACTAAGTATACCCAGCGATTGTACCACGACCACGGAGAACCTTGGGAATAACTTTATTATTACTTCATGAGAGGAAATCAAATCTTGAATTCCTAGCAATTGACTTGTGTAAAAATAATGCTCAACAGAAATAGTGCTAGGAGGGCCCAAGGCATAAAGTTGGATAACATCAAATCTTTCTCACCAGAATAGTTTGAGCGAGTGCTTAGATCATCTCTAAAGAGAGGCAAGCTCCTTGAGGTCACCCATCATTGTAAATATCGCAATGACAGGAAAGTCAAGGGGAAATCCCCTTCACCATCACACTGAGCCACAAAATCTGCTTAGATAGCAATCACACATCATTGCCCCAATTGTTGTCACAGCCATAAATCAAAATTAGAACTTACAATAGCCTCACCCAATTGCCTTCTTTGCTAACACACAAATATCACTGCTAAAATTCATTGGGAAACTTCATGAATTACCCAAAAATATCAAGAATTTTTGCACCCATTTCATATACGAAGAATCACAGACATTCAAAGAACACATATGTGCCTTCAAATAAATTTGCAACCGAAAATATTTTTCTCACCAAGATGTCGTATATCACTCTTTCCCATACACTCTAGGAGACTTTGCATACAACTGGTACCTAAAATCTCCACGTGGGTCTATCTCTACATGGCCTAAGTTCAAAACCAAATGTTGACTAAACCAGTTTAAGTTATATGTAGATCTGGCTACGACACATCACCAGTTCATAACAATAAGGAAAGACTCCGAGGAGTCCATTTCTATGTTCAATCGTCGTTTCCATAAGATGCATAAAAATTTGGAAAATCCTTACATTATATTAGAGGCAGGCATTCTACAAGTTTACCTTAAAGCCCTGGACCCTTTCACATCAATTTTTTTGAGGAGACTTCCCCCGCAGATAGAGACACGATGGAAATGGTGTACAATGAGACCATAAAATTTATGCAACAAATAGATCTGCAAGAGGGGAACTTCATTACCACACCTACCATGGGAAACATCACTACTCCATGTCAATTTTCAATAATTAATCAAGCTCTGGCCACTCACCCACCTTTGTTGAACCCAATTCTGGTACAAACACTTTCTACTCCACCATTATCCATCACTTATCCAGGCTATGAGGCCCACAAGACAGCTTTCTTTGAGTAATGGACTTTGCCTCCAACCAAACCTGATAATCACCTAGCCTCCAATTTGGATGTCATGAAGAAAACCCTATCTCAACTCACCAATGAGCTCACTAGGATGAATTTGAATCCTTCCCAAAACCAAAGTGGGTACCAATGGACCCCTGTCACTCCGAACGCCTATCCTCAAAATCAAAATCAGAGTTTCAATACCTACAATAATAACAATAATTCGTAGGATAAACAAATTAGGCAGCAAAGGCCTAATAGACCTTGGAATACTCGACCCAACAATGGTAGCATACTTACAAATAATTCTAATACCTATGAGATCGCTAACAAAAATTGTATTGGGGCTCTAAATCTACACCAAGGCAATGACGGGTGTGGAAGCAACCCCTATAATTCACATCTTCAAAATTTGGAGGAACCTCCTATCCAGTTTAATGCCACAATGTTTGACTCTTATGAATCTAGAAATGGGGAAAGTTCTAACACCTACACCGAAGAGAAGTTTGTATTCCCATTCCAAAAGGAAAGAAAACCAAAATACATCAAGGTTCATGCATTCCAAAATGACCACTGGATCCCTCATAAGCTGAGGAGCCAAAAGGAACCTCTAACTAATAGTATTCCCCTAGGAAAACAACCAACTCCACTAGACCCATGAGCTAGCAACAATCTCACACCCTCAAAGGGTCCAAATGCATTGCATCGTCCCCATCAAACACGTTCACTAGTTATAGAAACTCATCTTAGTCAGCTGACAAATACAGTGTAGTTCAGGAAGTGAATAAAACAAAGGAGAACATCTCCATGTTTGACATGATACAAGGTTTCCCCTCTCAGAGGGAAGCACTTTTAAAATCTCTAGACCACTCAAGACAAGGTACTTTGGCCAGCAATGCAAGGGAACCCACGTCTACTATCAATACTTCAGAAGAATTCCCTACAGTGTTCAAAGACCAAATAGAAGTACCTCCATTCTTGCTCAGTATGTGTATTTTTGGGAAAAATTTGTACAATTGCATGATTGATTCAGGATCCTCATGCAACGTCATGCCCCTGTCTACTTTCCAAAAAATAGGAATGGTCCCCAAAATGATGAACTGGGTAGTAATACAATTGGACAAGATAGAGGTCAAAGTGATTGGCATACTCAAAGATGTACACATCCAATTGGTTGTTGATCCAAGAATATAAGAATACATCGATGTACATATTGTCAATATTCTGGAGACTTATGGGATGTTACTTAGTCAAGAATGGAATAAGTGTATAAGAGGATGGTTTTCCACTAAATTCACCCATCTATGGCTACCCTGGAAGGGATTGAACAATTAGATCAAGATTGATGTTGAACCCAAACTAAAGAAAATGATCACAAACTACAACAACTCAAATTAATTCTTGTTCACTCAGACTGGTCTGGGAACCTACCGAATGGATAATATGCTCATGTTCCCAATCAAAGAAACTAAAGGATCACCATCCAATATAGGGTCTGCAAGAGTTCCACATTGGTGATGACATCTTTGAAAGCTTCATCAACAATATGAAGACAAGCTTGGGGAATCTAGATCAAGATTTGGATCCCAACATCTTATTATTACCAGGATATTGCCAAGTACATCAAGCAAGCCACTCAGAATTCACATGTGCAAGTTGTTAAGATGCACTATCATGAATGTTGGCTCAAATTTCCCTACCAATTAAATCAAGCCAAGGAAAAGTACCAAAAGAAAAGAGCCCTGGGATAATAAACATGGGCAATGTTATCCCACGTCCAAACAACCCGCTAGGTCATGTCACCCAAACAGTAAGTTTGAACAAAGGATCATACTTAGGAAGAAAGATCCCTACTCCTATTGTATATAGTGACTAGATAACTTTAGATGACAACACCTGCCCACCCTACAAAAGATCACATATAGCTCTAGGAGAGGGAGAGGTCGAATCTTGAGGTAGTGCAGACACCCATGGGAAAGGAAAAGAACTAATCTTCTCAGATAGCAAGGAAAGAAAAGTATTAGAACCTGGAACACCGGAAGCCCCAAACCATTTTTAGCCCAAGTCAACCTCAGCCAAACAATATCAGATATGGAACTTATGTTTTGATGGCTCCAAATGTAAACAAGGGGCTGAAGTTGGAATCAAACTAGTTAACTCTCAAGGTAAGTCTTTCTATATTTCTTATAAGTTATAATTGTTGTGTACTAACAATGTCATAGAATATGAAGCACTGGTCCGTGGACTCCTCCTGGAACATGAAAGAGGAATAAAATCTTTGACAATGGAAGGTGACTCACAACTGATCATCAAACAAATCCAAAATCAATATTCTTATAATGACAAAAGGATATTCGACTACAAAAATAGGGTGTGTGACTTGATCAAGGAATTTGAAGCATTCAATATCAAATCTATCCCAAGAAAAAATAATTTTGTGGTTGATTGTCTAGCTGTGTCTGCCAACTCATTACATCCAATGGAGAAATCTAAACTGAAGAATTTCTCAGTAGAACTCATTGCGTCCCCCGCAATCCCAAATAATATTAAAAACTTCCAAGTCTTCCAAGATGACCAACACATCCTTGAGTTTATCATGTGCTCGGGCATGTTTGAAAAACAAATTATAGACAAAAAAAAGGAGGAACCCAAGGATCAGGCCACCACAGAAATGCCAGATTATCAGGGCATCATAAACCTAAGTACTAATTCCATACCCAAAGGAATGATGGAACTAGAAATAATATTTGATAATGATGGAAGCCTCCCCAAAGGACAACCAGATATGACAACCGAAGGTAAAGAATACAAAACCTACAACCTTGGCACAGAGGATGAGCCCAGAGAAGTCCATATCAGGAAAGTAGGCACTGAAGATAAGAAAATAAGAATGGTTCATCTCCTCACTGAATATTAGGATGTCATAGCATGGAGATATGAAGAATTGAAAACCTATGACACCTCAGTCAATTCACAATATCCCCCTGAAGCCAGACTCTAAGCCTTTCCAACAATGTCAAAGGCTGGTAAACCCAATGATGGAGCCGTTAATAAAGAAGGAAGTCCAAAAACTATTGTACACCAAAATTTTCTTTCTAATCTGACACTCCACTTGGGTTGCAAACTTGGTACCCGTAAGGAAAAAGACTGGCAATATTTGGTTGTGTGTAGACTTCTAGAACCTAAACAAGGCATCCCAAAAGGACAACTATTTGTTGTCATCCCTCAAAAATGTGTTGCAAGTTGTAAATGTGTACCAAATGATGTCCTTCCTAAATGGCTACTCTAGATACAATCAAGTTATGGTACATGATGAGGAAAGGTTAAAAATGATGTTCACCACTAAGGGGGACTTTTTCTTATCGACAGATGCCATTTGGTTTAATTAATGTTGGAGCTAATTTCTAAAGGGAGATGGACACTGCTTTCAAAGGCTTAGTGGGAAAATGCATCATTATCTATAAGGATGACCTCACAGTGTTCTCCAAATAATGAACATATCACATAAGTGACCTAAGGAGGGTTCTTCAAAGGTGTAGGAGGTATGAAATCTCCGTCAATCTGAAAAGTGTGTGATTGGGGTCACCAAAGGCAAACTGCTCAGGCACATAATCTATGAGACAGGGATAGTGATAGAACCCAAGCGAATACAATATATTCTAAAACTAACACCACCCCACAGTCAGAAAGAATTAAAATCTTTCTTTGGAAAGATAAAATTTGTAAGTAATTTCATCAGTGGCTTTACCAAAATAGTAAAGCCACTAAACGATATGCTAAAAAAGAATACCAAAGTTGAGTGGACCACCCTGGTAAAGAAGTCATTTGAAGAGATAAAAAAACAAAATTGTCACGACCCCTATCCTTGTTAGCCCAGATTATGCTTTGCCCTTTAAAATGTATTATTTTTCCTCCAAACATTCCTGCATAAGAATCCTCACACAAAATAAGGATGGTGAAAGTGAGAGGCCCATAGCGTTTATGAGTTGCACGCTTAAGAACGCTGAGGTCGGATACCCAAATATAGAAAAATAGTCCTTCACCCTGGTCAAAGTAGTAAAGAAGTTCTAACATTATATACTAAGGAGCAAAGTTTTCAAAATAGCCCCAGACGTTGTAGTAAAATCCTTGTTGATGCATAATGAATTGGGAGAGCGAAGAGGGAAGTGGATGGAAATACTATAATAATTTGATCTCGAGATTTAGTTGATGAAACTAGTGAGAGGCCAAGGCCTCACAAAACTGATCTCTGAATTAGAAGAAGGCCTGGTATGCCAGACCTACACTGATCAGGGGATCAGTTTAGATATATGGTATCAAGACCTAGTCTACTACTTACTGCAGAACCATTGTCCCAAAGGGATGGATGGATCACAAAAAAGAGCCCTGAAACTTAAGAGTAACTCCTACATGCTGAAGAATGGTCATTTGTACAAATTTAACTATGATGGTTTGTACCTAAAGTTTCTAGACAGGCTTAGAGAAAAGCAATTCCTAGTTGGCTTCCATGAAAAATATGGGTCCGCTGAAGACACTGCTCACCAAATATTGAGAGAAGGGTACTATTGGCCAATGATATTTAGAGATACCAATGAACATGTGAGGTCATGCCATACTTTCCAGACTAGCGTGACCCAAGAGAAGAACCTGACAATTCCCTTGCAACCAATGTACAAGGTACATCCATTTACCCAATGGGGCTTGGATTTTGTTGGAATCATCAACCCACCCTCTTTTGTAGGTCACAAGTTCATTTTGATAGCCACTGATTACTGCACACACTGGACAGAGGAGTAGGCACTAAAGAACTGTACCACTGAAGTGGTAACCAAATTCTTGGAGTAGAATATTATAACTAGGTTTGGGATGCCATTTTATCTGGTATGAAAAAACGCCCCCTCTTTCTCCTTTTCTATGCTCATGCAATGGGCCTTTGAAAATTAGGTAATTCTAAAGTTCTCTTCTAATTATTACCCACAAGGAAATGGTGTAGCGAAATCTACCAACAAAAACCTGACAACAGTGATCAAACACCTCCTGGATGACAACCCCAGGGAATGGCACACACAACTAAAATATGCTTTGTGGACTGATTGGGTGAGGATTAAGAATATTTTGGGGATGTCCCCTTACTAGTTGGTCTATGGCCCACAACCAGTCTTCCCTATGAACTTGAAAATACCCATCTTGGGATTTATGGACCAGTATGTCAAAGGTGAAGATCGAGTGCAGGTTTGACTTATGAACCTCCTCAATCTAGAAGATAAAAGGACTATGGCCTTGGAATATGTGTTGAAGCATCAAGCCTTCATCAAGCCATGGTTTGACAAGAGAGCCACCATAAAATCCTTTAGGATGTCTGACCTTGTCCTTATGTGGGATAAGGCAAAAGAAAATCCAGACAACCACACCAAATTTCAAAAACTGTGGACAGGTCCCTATCAAATATCAAAAATCTTAGGAGAAAACACCTTCAGGATCAGTGCTTTAGATGGGGAGTTGGTCCCATTTCCAGTCAATGGAAAATTCCTCAAACATTATTTTGGGTCCTAGAAGAGGATTTCCCTTTCATCCTATGTATTATAGTTATGTCCCTTTTTCTTTTATTTCTTTTCTTTTCATTCCTTTTTTATTCTTCTTTGTTTTTGCTTTCCTCATCCCTCGTCAGGGCTAATTTTTGTGTGTTTTGGGTCCATCCCAAGTGGTCCTTTAAAAAGGGGAGCAGAGGTATTTCTTATTCAAAATATCCAAAGAACTGTATAATGCAAAATATCATTCTCAGAGGTCAGAAGTGGTGGTACCTTCCATTGATATTCCAGGAGATGTCCGACACGGATCATCCTAATTGCAAGATACACTAAAGTAACACCTAAGAATATTTGTTTCTTAGGTGGTTGTCAAACATAACAAGCACTAGTGCATTGACTCAAGTACCCACTGATCTCATAACCCTTTTTGGTTGACATGAGGGACTAAAAAAAAAGAGAAGAAAATAGGAGAGGACATGATGAAAAGATAGAAAATTTGATAAATCGTTATAATGATGGTAGCCAAAATGACTATCACAATATTAAAGCCTGAGTGGAACGGTCTAAGTGCTACCTAGGTTTCTAAAAAAATGTATATGTTTAAAGGACATCCCTCTCAAAGTCATGATTGGCCCATTCTGGACACCATTCAAAAGAGAAGAATTGTCTCAAAGGAAATCCTCTGCATACCTCATAAAATCCAAATGTCCTTGTATGAAAGAGAAGGGTGACTCTAGCAACCTCTACTGGGGCTATGGATGCCCAACTGATAGTAGAGAAAGGTTATATTGGGACTTGGTGAAAAATTTTTTGGGGCTATGCAAGCCTAACTCGTAACAGAGCTATTTTTGGGAATCCCTTGTCATCATCGCAAATGTTGGAGATGGCTGATGATCATCTGAGTCATCTCTTTCAAAGGCAAGGAAATGAACCCAAAATATACACACACTAGAAGATGCAGCTGAAGGCTTCAGCCTTGGTAGTCATGCAAAAGAATATTTCCACAGATGTATTTTTGTGTTTGACCCACTCCAAAGTTAGTTTCTAGAAGGGTTTTGCTGATGAAGAAATTCCTTGGTCATTCCTCCCATTTTTTCAGGGCTATTTGTTGTGGCTCCACAACACACACCCCATTGAAAGGCCTTTTGGACATGGGGACCCCTTTTCTTGTCCTCTTTTTTAGTTTTCCCCTATCCTTTTGAGTTCTTTTTGGGAGTCCCTTTTTGAAGAAAATCCAAGTCCTTTCAGTCTTACGTAGTTTCAAAATTTCAGTCTTTTAGGGGTATCTCAACCTTCGAAGGCTCACAAGTCTGAAAGCATGAAAGTCTATTCCCATGAAAAATCTTTCGGTGGTTCAGCCTCTGAAACCCCAAAATATGTGAGGGTCATGACTTTGGCTTTTTGGTCACTGAAACACCAAAGTCTGTGTGACATCACCTCATTAATTGTGAAGCTATATAAGCAATGCCACCTATTTTTCTTCACTTTTTCTTGTTTTCTTTTTTCCCCTTCAAGCTCTAGAAATCCTATCTTTGATGTGTGCTTCTTCAGAGTAGTGCTCTTTTCCCAAGATCGTGTTGCTCATGCTTGTGTTGCATGTTGTCTTTGCCTTCTCTCCCTCCTAGCAAGTTGGTCTCTCAGACTTGCCGTTAGGTTTAGGTTTTTGGTCTTTTATTTTAGGTTTTTTATTTTTGTTTTTGTTCTCTCCTTTGTCTTATTTTTCTCCCTTGTTCATTTCTTTTAGATTCCTTTTGTGGAGCTTTTTTAGGGTCCTTAGCCCTAGGGCGTGGGGTCTGTTGTCATTTTTTTTTTAAGGTTTTCTCGTATTGCATATGTTGTAGGAATTTCCATCTCCAAAGGTCGAAAGTCATCTCCTTAGTTAGATCTAGCAGAGAGAAAAATTCTACCAAGTTCAGAATGGCCTTCAGCATTTCACTATTTTGGCATTTCACAAAATACCCCATCACTGAATGCTAAAATACCAAAGACAAGACCATCCTTCCAAAACATCCTACACCTCTGAAAGTCCAAATCTCCATCTTTTTCTTCACCTGTATCTCATAACTTTAGACTTTCACACCTTTGCGCTCCAAAAAATCCTGCACCCCCGCAAGTCTGAACATTTTCTCTTTCAACTTCACCTGTATCCCATCACTTCACACTTTAGCACTTTTGCACTCCAAGATCATTTTGCAGTCTAACTTGCCAAAGAGAATTCCCCCCCATTAAAACCTTCTCTTCACAGTTTTTTCCTTTCGCAATCCGATCTTTTCTTTGGTGTCCAAAATTCTGATTGTCTAAATACCATTAAAACCACTTGTTCAGGTTTTTGCCTTTCACAATAAGCTCTTTGAAAGAAATGAACAAGTGAACACAAATTGAAAGCATAAACCACCAAAGAATAGAATGATAGGAAACATATCCCTGCCTTTGGAAAAATCACAAGCGACTCAAGAAAAGCTCCCTACCATCAGGAAATCCCCTGATATAGAGACTGCTGAACTTCCAGGCACCTCAGGCAAGAAAAAGAAAGTGTATAAGAGAAAGAGAGCCTCGCATCTCTACAGTTAGAAACTCTACTAGATAAAATAGAAGAGGAAGGAGAAGATGAGGAGGAGGTACCCTTAATAAGGAGAACAAGGTCAAGGACCACTATCTCAAAGAAGAAAGGCTTAGAAAAGGGTGTTCCCATTTATGGGGAGGAAAAATTACAGAAAGAATAAGGAGACCCCCGAGATTCCCTTGGTCCCGATGAATTCCTTATGTCTAACTTCTTGGATCTTACAGGGTTTGAGGATAAAGGGGTGGATACATTTGATCATTCAACTAGAGTTAATATGGGAGGACGTATACCACCAATCCCACAGGTTGTTCTAACTCCACCCCCATCTCAGTCCACTAACCCCACATGGAGAGTACTGCTCAAGGAAATAGATACAAGCAAGGGAAGGGACACCAAAAATGAGGTAGAGGAACCTATTATTTCAGGGTCCTCCACTACCCATACCTCAAAGACAACCCAGGGAGATTCACTCCAAGATACACAAGGAAATAAGGACATGGGGAAAGACCCAGATCCTGCAAATACTCAAGCTGCTACTCCTCTGCCTTCATTTCCTACTCTCACTCCTCCACCTTCATTTCCTACTCCCACTCCTCTACCTTCATCTCTTACTCTTACTCCTCCACCTTCATCACATACTCAAGTTCCCACTCCTTCACCTTCATTCCCAACTCATGCTGAAATTTTAGCAAATATTTCAGGAGACGTAGAGAAACCCCAAGATGAAATGGGATACAGAGGTGAAGAGAGTACTCCTCCACCAGAGCAAACACATGAGGTGAAAAATGCCCCTTCAGGAGAGAAGGATGGAATCTCAGAAGAATAAATGAGAGAAAATGGGGAAGGAGAAGGGGAAGATAACTCAAAAGGAAGAGAAGCATTGAAAAGGGAAAAGGAAGCCGAAGAGGAGATAGAAGCACAAGAAACAACAAGGACAACTTCAATACTTCACATTTCTCCTTACAAGCCCATCACTGCCTTTACTAAACCAACATGGTTTACTAAAGAGATACATCCAAGGAAGAGAACCTATACACAAGAAGAATAAGATACAAACATGTCCTTTCTAGGTCAAGCCTTCCCCCAAGCAGAGTCTAGTGTGCCAACAAGGAAAATTTCCTATGTTACTCAGGATAATACGAGCCGCTGGATGCGCAAGTGAAATTTCCTACAATGGATGCCACCTGGGAAGAGATACCCCCAAAAGATTACACTTTTGACAAGGTTGATCTAGGGGAGCCTACAAGAGAAGGAATCAAAACATTGGCAACTCTAGGGATGAAGCATGCTCTTGACTTCATGGACAAAGATGAAGAAAAGATAAAATTATTAAGTGAGCAGAATGATGCATTAAGAAAATTGATTCTTAAATTGGTGGGTCCCATTGACCAAAGTTGTCCAAAAGCCATGTTACAGGCTATATTGGAGAAGAAGGCCACCCCATAATCGCCGAAAGGAATGACACATTCTTTTGTACAAGCGTGCACATACTGGAAGGTATACTTTGAGAAGTTGGGGGAAAGAATCATTAGAGCTATCTTGAGACCTTTCAGGACCATCCTCAAGGAGGCCACCAAGCTATTAGATATGATGGAAGATGAACAAGGACTGAATATTCAATTAAGAAGATGACAAAGAGTCCTTAGGGACCTGAAGATAGTAAAAAGGAAGCGCTTCCAAATTCTGGTAAAGGTATATGAGCGGGAAGAACTGGATAATTTTGAGACATGGATCAAATGCATAGCAAAGACAATAAATTTTTATGAAAGTTTCATAAACAAGGTACACCAAAGACATAAGGAAGTGATGATGTGGGTAGAACAAATAGAGGACTTCTTCACATGAATGGATCTGGAGTTATATAAGGATAATGAGAAACAAGTTTTGTCTCTAGTAAAAGGTATTGTACAATAGTTTAGAGGATCCTAGTGGGGGTTAATACCAAGGAGGATCTTCATCAACTCTTCATATTCAAGGAAGAGATGTAGAGGATGTTCGAGCATGAAGAAGAGATACAATTATTTGTGTACGAGTTGACTACCTCTAGAGAAAGACAAGAGAAATACCTCACTAATGTGAAAAAGGTGGACTATGGAGAAGTACAATAAATAGTACATCAGCTTTGGGATGCTCTCCTAGACATTCTCCCTAACTGATGGTCCATTTTGGGGACTTAGTCATTTTTTGCAGAAAGTGATTTGACACTTAATAATTCATTGAGCCTCGTAATTTTGGCCTTTCTACCTCCAAAATTCTGACATTTTGGAGAACTCCATAGGACTTCATCTACACAGCCAATTTTTAGGTCTCCATTTTTTGGAGCAAAGGTTGGGGTCTTAATTTCTAGGTCATTCCATCGTGAAGAAGTTTTTGCACAAAGAAAGAGTCTCATATCATTTTTCCTATGGACTTAGGTTCATCTAGTTCTAAATGGAATTTTTCCATTAGTTTCCCATGTAAAGAGAATCTCAAATTAAGACTCCAAGGTAGAACCCAAAGATTAAAGTGAAGACTCTAGTTAAAAAAAGTGGAGCTCCAGTTCAATGCTCTCTTCTTCTGAGAAAGTTTTACCCATATTTTTGGGGCAAACTGAATGCAAATGGATCAAGGATCCATGAAAACTTATTAGTAGTTAGTTCAGCAGTAGTTTTGCTTCAATAAGCTCTAGTTTAGATTTATTTCACTATTTTAGAGTAATTGAAACCCTAGTTTCAGGGTTCAAAGTTTTATAAATCAAAGAACTATATATTGTATCAGAACAATGTAATCAAGGTTGGATCTTTTATGCAATAAAGATATACAATTGGTGCTTCATTCATAGTGTGATATTGTATGTTGCCTATGGGAAATTAATGAATTGGTGTTAACTTGTTCATTTCTTTCAAAGAGCTTATTGTGTTTATTGTGTTTGATTCTACAATTAATTAGATTGGAGTTTGTTGTTTCATCGATCTTGTTGTGATGATTGATTGGGAAAGATAATTCTACTGCTTCAAAGATAAATTTGTCTCGTGTGTGTGTGCATACTTGTGGCTTCATGATTTGATAGATTTTGAAAATCTTGCATCTTGATAAACTTTTCTCCAAACGATTGCGTCCATTGAGTATAGATTTGTGACATGGTCTGATTCATATCCTGTGGGTTTCCATCTTTCTATCATTTGATTCACAAGGAAGGTTCAACAATGGTGTATGTCTGTTAGGATCTCATTTCTGTAAATTTTCCTAATTATTGTTACCCAAATCTTCGATCTTTAAAATCTGAATAGAGTATATAATCATTGTAAGGTTTTAGTGAATATTTTACATCATTAGTGAATTACATGCATTGATAAAATTGGAAAAAATACAAAAGTACTAAATTTTATTTTGTAGCTCAAAGTCTTAAAAGAACCAGCAAAGGCCTTCTCATGAGAAATTCACATTTATCTTCAATTGAGTTTACTAAGAGGTTGTACCATGACCACGAAGAACCTTGGGAATAACTTCATTATTATTTCAAGAGAGGAAATTGAATCTCAAATTCCTAGCAATTGACTTGTGTAAAAAAAATGCTCAACTGGTTTGAAGGCAGCTCTCATGGAATGGGGTATAGCAGAAGACACAAGAACCTTATTGGGGGAGGACATAAATTTAGGGTTTTCTAACCGATTATTATTAGGCCAAGGTACGTATGATAGAAGAGAGAATACATTAGCCCCTGTGATAGGCAAAGAGGACCTATCCGTTGCAACATTAGATTTAGGGTTATGGTGGGGATGAGTTTTAGAATTCTTGTGGGGAGAGAGAGGAGGAGAGCCATCACAAACATCAAAGGGAGGCTGAGGTGAATTTTTCTTATGCAACATAGGGAAATGCCAACCAAATGTCCTCCTGTTCTGAAAATCCATAGGCAGAGGCCCTAAAATACCTTCAAAAATTAGAGCCATAGGCTTTCGTGGAGAAGCTCAAGAGGAAGAGGTAGGAGGATCCTGAAAGCTATGAATATATGGAGAAGTGATTTGTTTATCAAGGGTACAATCTTTCCATTTTCCATTTTTAAGAACCCGTTGCGGAATGTGAGAGGATCCCTTCAGATTAGCATAATTAAATTCATCGAATGGTATATCTACCCATTTAACCCTAGCACCACCCTCATTTGCAAACCCCACCACTTGGGGCCTTTCAGTCTATTCAACAATTAAAGCACACAACGCCCTTGAAGATCGAGATGTTTCTGCCCAAGCTTGCACTGTGTTTTATGCGAATGATGTCACTTCCTCCTGTGCAGCTCCAGCTCCTTTTTCATACACCATAATTATTAATTTTCATGTGTATATATTAATGATATTTATTATATATATATATAATGATTAATATTATTGATTAGTATTGATCACTCTATATATATTGATTAATAATATATTATTATTTAATTATATTGATTAGTAATATTATCTTCATTAATTGTCATTAATTATAATTATATATTGATTAATATTAATGGTATATTGATTAGCATGATTAAGAAGGACTTGAACAAATTATATATGCATCAAAATATATTGATATTATATATTAATTTTGGCTCATGATAGTCCACCCCTCCCAAATTTGCTTGTCCTCAAGCAACTATAGTAGAAATTGATAACTGAACTTATTTTCTCTTATCTTCTAAAGAAATCATTTTAGTTCATCTCATAATAGTGCTAATTGAGTTTTCCAAAACCACATTTGCATGATAACATGTTTCAAATTCTCCTAATCTAGATAGACCAAGGTAGAACCACACTTCAAAATATGAATATATAAAGACATGAGGCATACACAAAGTATACACTTAAATGCATGAATACACAAAGCTTACACAGAGTATACACATTGATGCAAGCATACACAGAATATACACATTAATGCAGAAATATACAAAGCATACACAAAGTATACATGTTATGCAAGCATTGTTATATTTATTGTCCAAGCCCTACCATTCAATAAACCATAGTTAGGAAGATGATTTAAGAATTGTATTTCATCACTATGCTCTTGACTATAAATCCTGCATCAAGGGGAACACAAATTAGCATATATATAAATCTCAAAATGTGAGAATATATTTAGAACTTATAGAGATAGAGTACATTATCTATATAGGTTGGACATCTTAGGGTTGGCCAAGGAGACCTCACTAAGCCCAAGGGTGGAACCTTGGCCCCTTGTCCAGAGACTTTCCCCAATGTGACTTCAATAGGTGCGTGCCTTCCCTAACCATGCCTCTCTCCTAGGTATTTCTATATAGGTTAGGATATCTTAGGGTTAGCCAAGGAGACCTCACTAAGCCCAAGGATGGAACCCTGGCCCCTTGTCTAGTGGCTTCCCCCGATGTAACTTCAATGGGTGCTTTCCTTCCCCAACCATACCTCAACTTTTAAATAACTATCTCATCACAAAAGAATGCCATGATGTTGTAGCGGGGTATCTTGGCTTGATTAGTCTAAGCCCAAGAGTGGAATGCATCCCTCTTTCCTTAGCGATCATCCCTACCCTCTTACCTACCTATTCCTCCCTCAACTATGATGGGGTAAATTTATTATTAGATTTGTCTCATCACAAAGGAATGTTAGGATGTTATAGCGGGGTCTCTTGGATAAATTAGTCTAAGCCCAAGAGCGGAATGCATCCCTCTAGCCTTAGTGATCAGCCCTACCCTCCTACCTACCTAGTCCCCCCTCCAACTATGATGGGGTGAATTTATTATCAGAAATTTCTCATCACAAAGGAATGTCAGGGAGACATAGTGGGGTCCTCAGCTTGTATAGCCTAAGTCCATAGGGAACCCTATCCCTTCTGGATTCACTTAGGGATCATCCTTATACCCTCTTACCTACTCTCCCTCCCTCTAACTATGATAAGGAGAATTGATAATTTATTATGAGATTTGACTTATAAATTCTGTCAACCTTATTAGCATTAATTATTCATATATCTATTTTGTATTGATTGAATAGATGGATGAGAAGTTATCTTAATCATCAATTTTTGTTCCCATATGCATTTCCTTGTTTCATTTTTAGCCTGTAGGATGGTGGGATCATGCTCTGATACCACTGTAATGACCCCCCTTTGGGACCTTACTTGATTTTTTCTTAAATTTCCCAATTAGATTTTGAATTGCACTTGGGGACGAAAACTTGTAATGTTTCATACTAGGAGAATACCAATCCCCAATAATTATCATATGTCACTACATATTTAAATCATATTTACAAATAATTACAGATTTATAATACATACTTATGCCTTAATTCCTTACTCCTCTCCTAATCACTAATCCTAAATTGGATGGTAGAATTATTGTTCTCGGGTATGGAAACAGACTAAAAGAGGCTCCCTCATGAACAAAGCCCGTTTTGGGAATCTTCTCCTCACTGTGACCGAATTACTCTTCCTTCACAAACTCCCTACCCGCTTAGTCGTATTAATGAGTGGTTAAGGAATTAGCTAAGTAGATATTGATATCTTAAATACATTATAAATATAAGTATAAAACATGACATAACAGATGTATAATTATGATTCTTATTATTACTAATAGATATATATAATATATCTAAATATTAGATCATTCCTATAATTAGATATATTATATCATTTAGAAATATATCATAGAATATTCTATTGTATGCATTAGAACATTTAAATATATAAATACAGTATATACTCTAGATATATACTTAACATATATCCACCATACATACATATATAGTTGCTAAATATATATAATGTAGTATAAATATAAATCTGATTTGATTATCATATTATATACACTTATCATTCTTATATATTAAATCATTCATATACACGCGCACACGCGCGCGCACACACACACACACACACACACACATATATACATAGATATATAGGTATGTGTGTGTGTGTGTGTGT